>CAOLHI010001118.1:600000-811324 GCA_948474755.1 Ctenosaura bakeri
TGCACCTTGGGAGCGGACTGGGTTGGACTACTTGTCGCAGTTCCGCACCTCAGTCCACTCTGGAGCGACCCGAAGTGGTTGCGCAGCGTGCTTTTTAAAAATCTGTTTTTACAGGTTTTTAAAAAGCATGGAGCACGCCACTTCGTGCCACTCCGTTCCCATGCTCCGATGCAGATTTGCAGGCTCACACCAGTGCGAGCCTACAGATGTGCCGGGGGTGGGCTTTAACCTGGCGAGCTTCAGCGATTGGTGGGGAGCCTCCACCAACCAGAAGCCACCATTTTGGACGCCGGAGCAGTGCGCAGCAACGAGCTCACACTGCTCCTCATCAGGACAGACCAAAACAGACCCACCAAAAAGCCAGTGAGTAGGGGCAGGGAGCATTTCCCTCACCGCATGCGGAAAGGGCCAAAGAAAGAAATGAGAGGTGAAACAACAGGGTAGCCATGTTCTCTAGAATTCCTTCCCACGAATCACTTCACAAGTATTGATGCCTCTTCGCTTCCAATATTTCTCAGCAAAATAATTTTTGCTCCGCACTTCAGGAGTTCAAATGCCAGGAGAAAGCTGCACAAAATTCTTGCTTGCCTATTATTCTTCTCAATGGATTCTCCCAACTGTCAGAACATCCATTTTTCAACCTGGGAATAAATAATTAGGAATATTCTTTCCATCTCTTGGAGGAAGGATGTTCCCATGAGATGTTGTGGTAAACCCTCTGCATGCTCAGCTACACTCAAAAGGAATAGTTTTCACTGCTTCTTATGAGGGTTTTGTTTTTATGTTCACATCCCTCACTAATTATAACAAGAAAAGGAGGGCAGCAAGTTCATTTCCAGAAGAAAACATGCAGAACGTAGAGTAATGGTCATCCTGCTGTGCTAAATTTCTACTTGCAGAAAAATTTATATTCAGGGAGCCGTCTAAAATTAAGACTACTTCTTGCACTTGAAGATGTGTTCTGCAATCCACCACTTCATCACTTTACTTCCATCTCCTTCTGCTGCAAGTGTTAACCAAGCGTGAATATCTACCACGGCTTGGAAAAATTATTTTGTGTGTATATATGCCTTGAAGTCACCTGTAGCAACCCCATAAATTTTATAGGATTCTCTTAGGCAAGGAGTGCTCAGAAGTAGTTTTCCACTGCTTTGCTCTGAAATATAGTCCACAACATATGCTATTCCTTAGCAGTCTCCCATCCAAGTACTAACCAAACTAGACTACAAATCCCCCAGCCAGCATAGATACTGGCTGCTATGTCACAGTAGGCTGGTTGAATTTCTCCTTTATTTCCTTCTTTCTCTTTTCTTCTCTTTGTTTTGTTCACTTTTTTGTTGGATTTGGAAAACAAAAATTAAATCCATTCAATTAAAACAAATTAAAGCTATATCCCAAAAATAATACCCCTGGTACCTATTCATCTGAAATTTGCCAGTATATACACTTCCTAAGGTGTCACCACACGCACAATTGTGACAGAAGCAAAAAGGAGTTCCAGTTGTTGATTTCGAACAATATTTACTGGAGAGTAAGGAGATGGCAATTTATGAATCAAGACGCTGATACAGAACTGAATTGAATTGCTCAGCCTTTATATCAGTCTGATCTTAAGTGGATTGTATTTGGGGTCAATAAATCAAGGTCTGAAATGAATTTTGGGGTTCATGTCTACCACTATGAGCACTCTCCAGCAATCAATTTTGGAACATCATATTTAAAAAAATCTAAAGGCACTGTGTTAAATATTTAGAAATATATAAGAAAAGCAGGGATGAAGGGAATAATCCTGAAGAATTGAAGTCTATCATTAAGGAGTTTATTGACAGTATTCCCTTCACAAGTCTTTTGTATCAGAGATAACTCTGTTTCTTACAATCTTGTGGGATGTATTGATTTGTGTGCCACTGCTAGATGGATTTCTCTCCTCAAATACCCTGTAGAATACACAGTGTTGGGTATAAACAGTATTAACTGCTAGATATTTGGCATTATCTATTTGAAATTTGACATGTTGATTGCTAGTGGTATGCTATCCTGAATTCCACAATGGCAGAAGGGGGATTTATAAATGATCTCCATAAGTAACATTGAAAGAACAATTGGTGGAACAATGAAATTTAAAAAGCAACACTGACAGATGCAGTATAAGAAACATGTGGGCAATTTTTAAGCCAGGGGTAGAGATAATGCAGCCTGTGGACTATATGCTATCTCTGGACTATACTTATGTGAATCTCAAGCCTTATGTGAACCTCAAGCCTCCCGCCCCAGTCTTCCACCATCTCCAACTCTACCAAAAAACCGTCTAAAAAGCAATTTCCAGGCAAATCACACAGAAACCTCCCCAAACGTGTGAAAACATGCAAAAGTACACCCTTCTCCTCAGTCACTCTAGATCCCATACTATCCCTCAAATACCTCCTTTTCCTCTGTAGTCCCTCTCAAAATTATGACAGGAAGTGACGTAACATTACTCCCAGCTGACATTTTGAGAAGGACTGCAGAGGAAAATGGAGGTTTTGAGATTGCCTTGGGGAATGAGCAGACCATGCAGGGATCTGAGGGAAAAACTGACCCCAGCACTCACACTCCTGCCTTAAACCAAGGGCCACACAGTTGCGTAGGGATGTGGAGGTGGGATTTGCCCTGGGCAGCAATGTTTATTGGGCATTCCGGTCCGTAGCCCTGCCCCTGCGTACCCTGGGTATGCTCCCATGCACCGCAGCCACGCCTCCACACACAGTGGCCACACCACTCACGTCTTAGCCCCGTCCCCCACCCACCCACCCACCCCTCCACACACTCCAAGCTCTGCCACTGGGGCCACAGCCTTCAAGAGTCTTCTGTATAGCCCATGTAGATGTTCAGGAGACCTGCTATAGCTAATTTTTGCCACCTGCCCTTCCAAATCATATTGCTGCCTAATCATCAAACAGGTGAACTGCAGGAATAACTGTTTTCATGGGATTGGTTCTTCCTTTATCCCAGAGTGAGTATCTGGGTGGGTTCTAAGAGTAAATTTTCTTTCTCCACCTACCTTGTGGGTCACTCCTCCCTGACAGTGCCCAAGCAAAGCTTATCCTTCAGCAGTATCTCACCCAAAATAGCAACTGCTATTACCAGCCTGCACCCCCCCAGACTTATTATGGTTTATTTGGTGAAATATAATTTAATTGGCAAAATATATTAATCAGCATTGATATAAAATGGACTCTGATGTGACTGTAAGGCCAGGCTGGGCAGAGGAAAAATACTGGCTGAACATGTGTGCTGCTAATTCTCAGTAAAATACTCTGTTTAACTTTTAACTAGAGTCCTCTCTACAGTTAGTATTGATATAAACAGGTGAAAGATCCTTCTGTTACCCTCTTCTCACAGGCCTCCTTTGAGCTATACATTCCCCCAAATTATAAGGAGACGCTAGCATTGCAGGTGGATCTCAAAGTCCCCTACCTTTTAGGGGAAAATATATTATATCTGAAGTGAGACCTCCGCATTCTATCCTGCACTAGTTACATTTGGTTTTAAAATAACCTGTTTCATAGAAAGCAGGCAGATAATGAAGGAAGGAGTCACACTTTGAACAAGGAAAACTTGGGAAAGTAATTAGTGCAGTGAATGCTCTAATGAGGAGGTTTGTTTTTTCAAAAAAAATCCTTCTAGGGCTTTTGAAGACTGTGTGGAATTAAAACCATTATGTTTCAAATGCAACCTGTTAAACCACTTAACACTATCAGCACTTCTGTGTGCGTTCGCACACAACTGTTACGAAAACACTCCTCCAAGCATCACTCTTGCCTTATTCAGCTAAGGATCCATTAAATTTTACAACAGCATGTGAGACTGTCAGGTTGCTAGATATTGCCATGCAGATAGCCCTTAATCCTTCCCAGTTCACTACACCAACAAGAAAAATTACACAGAACAGTTTAACAAGTCGGGGGGGGGATGTCTTTGCTTAACGCTTTAATTTGATTCTCCAGATATTTTTTTCCCTTGGGAGATTTTCTTTTAGGAAAGCTTGTTTCTACTGAAACAATAACTCTGAAGTTGTTCTAATTGTTATCAGCCATGGAATAATTATAATTAAAATGTCCACATGGATGAACATTTTCAGTTCCATTAATGTCATAGTACCTATTCTAAGTATTGCTACGAGTGGATCCAGCCCAATATATAGTTTCTAAAATGACCTTTCTTTTTGGGCAAGGCAAAAAAACCCATGGTAGGTTCACCTTAGGGTTGCCATAAGTTGGAAATAACTTGAAGGCACATAACACCATCAATAACGGGGTAGAAGGCAGTGGGAAAAGAAAGATGAGTGCAGCACAAATAGACTCAATCAAGGAAGCCACTGCTTTGATTTTGCAAGACCTTAGCAGGGCTGTCATTCACAGGGTCATAATAAGTAAAAACCAACTTGACAGCAGTTAACAACAATGTTATAGTTTGAGGATTCTTGATTTCAGGGTCCCCCATTGGCTCCTGGAATATTTTATGCAGCATCTGAAGCTGGGTGGGAAGAGTGTGATCACACTGTTCCATAGGCTGCCTGTGGTCACCGTGGGGTGAAACTACCATACCCTACCCTACCTTACTTTACCTTGCTTGTTTCTGTCAGCTCTCTATTTGACGTGACTTATGTGAAAGTTCTTTTTTAAAAACTGTGCTCCATTAAAGGAAAGACTATTTTCTAAGGAAAATAATATTTATTTTGGTGGCAGAAGCTTTAGCGGAACTGATTATTTGGAGGAGATTAACATGTGGTTCTAATTTGATGAATGATTTCCCAGAAGGTTAATATGCTTAAAGAACTCACATGTATTACATTGATGAATGCAGCTGTTTTGCTGTTAGAAATCAGACATTTGTCAATTAAATCAATATTACGGGGCCAAACCATCAGTTAATGAATGTTTAGAGAGAGCAAAAAGAATAGTGGTGGGGAATGGATCTTGTGTCAGTGGGGCAGTGAATCTACTCCAGGTTTTCATCCAGGCTTTTAAGGAGCCATTCAAGGCACTGATGCCTATTGCTAAAATAGGTTTAGCACCTTGGACAGCTCATGTAAAGCTATCCCAAACCTAGTCACTGGAAGAAAGTCATTCTAAGTGGGAAGCAATGGTGTAAATACGATTGAACCATAGAGGAGTCTGCCCTGATGAAATCTGACAGCTTTGTAAAATTCTACCTTAAGTAACCGCTTATTTACATTCCATGTTTCAGCTGAAAAATTTCCTGGGGTGTCACAAAGTGTTCATAGGACCAAATTCAAACAACAGAATAAAACACCCTCTGTGGCACATTTTAAGAACAATATCATCTTCCATAGTCCTGATGATCAAAGCTAACATCTGAAAGGTGTTTTAGAGCTATGATTTGTCCATTTTTTTGTAAACTGCATATGGCATCATGCATGCTGGGTTTTTAACATTTAAACAGTAAGAAATCAGTTCATAAGAACAGTTGCTTCACCTCAAATTACCTCCCCCCTGAAAAAAAAGCAGACAAGAAAAAGGTAGAAATATGGCTTGGGAATCCCTCTTTTTATCCTATCCCATCTCACCCATTCCAACCCGCAGAACCAAATTGTATAAATTGCCATTCAGGCTGGTTAGCTCCAAGTTCAATTCCACAGGGAGCAAACCATGCTTCAGGCTAATCCGAGGAGCTCTGCAGAAAGCTCCAGTAAATTGTGATTCGGATCCTTGGCAGAAATCAGCTGCTAAAAATAGGTGCCTTGTAAGTAGACACCTACCATTAGCTACAGCTGGAAAACAACCCTATAATAAAAACTCAGCATGATGCCGGTGCCTCAGAGGAAGGAGTCGAAAATGTGAGATGGTGAGAAGCAGAATGTCAAGCATTCCTGAACTTTAGGGGGTAAAGTTCCCAAACTCTAAGGAAACATCCATTTCCAGCCTTCCAAGGGATGCTTCAAATGATGAACATCAGTATTATTATCAGCATCCTTTCTGTTTCCAGGCTTAGCAAAAGTACACTTATTTAAATTCCATTTATCCAATGGGTGTTCTCTAACTGGGATTAGCAATTGGATTTAGGCAAGAGATGGGATTAATGTAGCCCTCCTGATATTGCTCAGCTGCAGTTCGCAGGATTGCTTACCATTGACAAGGTTGGTTATGGCTGCTGGACCTTGCTGTCCAACAACATCTAGCAGTCTGGATTATTCCCATCCCAAATTTAGACTTTGGAATATGTATACTAGTACAATGGCTTGAGACCCAGCATGGTTTAAACATCAGACTACAATCCTGGAGACCAGGGTTCACTTCCCTGCTCAGCCATGGAAACCCACTGGGTATCCTTGGGCACATCACATACTCTCAGCCTCAGAAAATCCTAGAGAAGACCTTAGGGTCACCATAAGTCAGAAATGACTTGAAGACATACAACAACACAGTGGTCTGCAAGGGTGGGTTTCCAGATGTTGGATGGGATGGTAGCTAGAAGCTGCAACCACCAATGGCAATGTTGAGGTGATCCGGGAGCTGTAGTCCAGCATATCAGTAGACCCACAGATAAGGCATCATATTACTAACAGACAAATCAGCAAGCTGTTGGGTTGATAACAGTGTCAGCTGGGAAACCCTCAGGAAAGGACCTAAATCTCATTATTAGTCCTAGCTAGAGTAGGTTAATTAAATCCTTGGAATTTTAAGTGTTGACTTATCATGATATAATGGGCCTGCTCTATTTGGAAGTAACAATTGGGTTTAGCCCAGGATGACTGCAGTGGGATCTTTTCCTTCTTTCTATAGCTTTTTACTTGTTTAATGTTAATTTCCTTGGCCTTTGATCCCAAACCTCACTGTTGCCCAAAGAGAAAAAGCAAAGAGGTGAGAAGCGAAAGGAAATTTTCATCTGTATTCCATAGGCAACAATTGTCAAGGGAGTGGCAACATGAATGAAGAATTATGGTGTTCACTAGTGGACCCCCTGCTGAGGTATAGCCTTCAGTAAATGTTCTACCTTGCTGACTGCTGATTTGTTGAGATACAGAGGAGCCCCAGCCCAGCCAATCATATGGTAAAATTATTCCTGGGCTGGACCACCTCATACAGCAAGTCAGGAGTTCAATGTTTGAAAGTTGAACATATCGACCCAGGTGTGAGGGAAAGATTGAACTCTATGTTAGTGACTGGAAAAGAGACCTGAAATAAAATTGCTAATATCACAATGCCTTTGTACAAGTGTAGGATGTGACCATACTTTGAACACTATGCATTGTTCTGGCCACTGCAGCTCTAATAGGATACTGCAGAGGATGCTCTAGATAGACCAAGTGAGATAGTACATCCAATGAGGGGGATCAGTCTACAAGTGACATTGGTGTGTATGGGTGTCCAGCAAGTGAGCAAGGATATTGGGTACTTTTCAGCCACTCTTATATGCAAAGCTGTGGGGGAGAGGTTCAGACCATGCATTCTAATGAACTATGATCAGGGTCAATTCTACTGGCATTGTTCTTGCCTCCATCCCACACGGGCTCGCTATATAACACAGGCAAGCTAAGATAACAAAGCCTCTGACAGTGAAGCTCCCTTTTAAAAAGCCTTTTTATACCTTCCCAGCCCCCTTTTCTTTCCTCATTCTCTGTCTAGCTGAAAGTTTTTTAGCAGCATTGGCACTGGGAGTATGATAATTGAGGGGTTTCCTTCAATGTCAAGTTTCAGCAGCATATCAGTAGAATAAAGCTTGAGCTAGGGCAGAATGCCATTCTGCTGTAGCTGGGTCTACTGTGGCTGTGTGTACAGACAAGGAAAACAGCAACTGCCTCCACATTGCTTTGCTGAACATGCATAAACAGCAAAAGAGAAGGAAAAAGAAAGAGCAGATAACCTTGCATCACCAGCTTCTCCTAACAAAAAGCATTGATCTATAAATCTGTCCAATGAAATAAGAAAAGTGGATGAACCCAGTAAAGGAAAAAGTTACCTCTGAATGCATTCTGCAAAAAGCTTTCAAATGATCTCTAGAAGATTCAAAATGTTTTTGTTTACTGATGCAAAACTTACCTGGCCTGGTTGTTTCATTTTGTATGTGTCTACTATTCATTTTGAATAAAAGTTTCCTGAAACATGCTGAATTGCTCTTGTGGAGGTACAGGATCTTATCCCTATTCTTTCCATGCCATTTCAGCCTCTGTTACCAAATACCCTCAATGTGCCAGATCCTGTCTGATCTTGGAGGCTAAGCAGGGTCGGCCCTGGTTAGTACTTGCATGGAAGACCGCCAACAAATACCAGGTGCTGGAGGCTATATTGCTGAGGAAGGAATGGGCAAAACTACCTCTGAGCATTCCTTGCCTAATAAAATCCTATGAAATTCAAGGGGTCACCATAAATCAACAGATGACTTGAGGGCCCATACACATGCACACACAATACAGGGCAATGGCTTCAAACTTCAGGAAAAGAGATTCCATCAAAAACTTCCTGACAGTAAGAATAGTTCAACAGTGGAACACAATGGTGGAGTCTCCTTCTTTAGAGATTTTTAAACAGAGACTGGATGGTCATCTGTCAGGAGTACCTTGATGGTATATTCCTACATGGCAGGGGGTTGGACTCAATGGCCTTTGTGGTCTCTTCCAACTCTATGATTCTAACATTTTCTGTTAAAGAAATAATGCCCACAAACATGCTGACTTTCTAAAGTGAGGTGTACCTGTAAAGCCTGAGCTTAGATGTACTATTAATCTATTATCCATTGTTAAGAAAATATTATGATCGTTATACTAATGCAACCTACTTCAGAATTCAGGGCAAGTAAGGCTACTTTAGACCACATATTCACAGTTTATAATAGGCAACAAAGAGCTTCTGTGGGTGGAAGAATGAGGGACCTATCTTTGTCTGAATACCATTGCTAGCTTCGATGAAAATAGAACCATTGCCTCTGTTGGATTTACCTACGTGTCAATCATGGTTCAACAACTGATTCAATGGAGTTCTGGATTAAGTCATAGGAGTGAGAACAGAGTTTGTACAACTGCCCATGCCCTTATTTTCATCTGTGTAACACAGAGGGATACTGTGATTCAGGTCTTATCCATCTCTGCTAGTCCAGCCGTGTCTAGCACCTTCTTTTAGATAGCCAGATCTCACCCACAGGAGTGAAAGTCCAGTATGCACAGGACAGCAGGCATATAGCCAGATTTGATGCATGCAGAGAGTCATGGTGGTGTTTGTGACTAGAGTTGGGAGATCCAAAAGTGAAAGGTTTGTGATAGGAGTTGGGAGATCCAGAGTCTAGTCTTCACTGAAAGAAGAAACTTGCTGTGTGACTTTGGGGCTGTCATGCTGCCCCACTTCTAGGGTGACTGACCTCACAGGGCTGTTGAGTGAAGAAAGTGGGGAGGAGTTAGGAACTCCTTGAAGGAAGGGTATGGTCTAATTGCCACCAATTAATCAGGCAGTCATTTTATTTAGAAGTAAATCCTAGGACCCTGAACAGTCCTTGCTCATAGGGTGACTGCGCATTCTACTTTGCAGAGGATAGTCTTCTATTTGACAGAATGTGATAGGAGATGATGGGAGTTAGAGTCAACCAAGCAAACTTAGTATCAGGCTTCTCTCTGCCTCTGGCCATTTCCGCACTAGACTGTTATAGTGCTATTATTCCACTTGCAACATCCTATGGAATCCTGGGGTTTGCAGTTTCAGGAGGCCCCCCCCAGTCCCTCCCAAAACTGCAAACCCCAGGATTCCATAGGATGTTGCAAGTAGAATAATAGCACTATAACAGTCTAGTGCTAGAGGCTGCAGGTCTGCCTGCCTGATTAACATTTGTTTAACCAAATATGCTGTATATCCTGCTAACTGGTGCCTGAGCCATCAGGCTTAATATCCCAGTGATTTGCAACAGCCTAGCCTGGCCTGGAAAGGAGGAACAACAGAAAAGGAACACTGGGGAAAAGGAATACAAGGCATAAGATGACAGAAAAAGACAAATGCCAGGCCAAGCAAGATAAGCGTAAAACATCTCAACTTAATAGAAGATAGCAGAGGGGTGCAAATTGCCCCAAACTGTTGTGGGATGTCGGGTGTGTGACCAGCTTAATATGCATCCCCTTTGATGTTGATGCCAACCAGATTTACAGGGAAGTGATGTAATTGTAGATGCTTTCTCATTAACATGTGGAAATATATAAATGGAGACCTATAAAAGATAGTGCCTTTTCTTTGTGTGTCATGCCTGCTTCATGGAAATTTCTTCCACCGAGGATCTTTTTTGCTGCAGCAAATAAAGTTATTTTTTTAAGATGGCCTTTATTAAATTTCAAAAACAAAAATAGTAACATAAGAAATAATTTAATATACCTTTTTCTATCAAATTTAAACAATAATTAAACAATAAGAAAGCAGAAAAAAATAAAGGAAATAGAAAAAAAATTACAAACACTTACACACCCAATTTTAGATTAGTGAAAGAAAAAATAGAAGAAAAAAGGAAAAGTAAAAGAGAGAGAAGAAAAAAGGCACCATTTCAAAAAAAAAGTCTCTCACACACCATAGTGTATCACTTACAGCTATTCTTAATCAATCCTAACTACATAATATATTAAATGGGAAAATAAAGGAATAAAAGAGCATAGTGAAAGAAAGAAAAAAATAGATAATATAAAGTAATAAATATATAAAAGTTAAAAAGAGGAGTGAAGAGGCAATGGCCCTTTCCGCACAAGGGAGATACATCGCTGTGGCGTCATTGTGTCTCGAATACATCCGCACATTAAACCAGTTTGATGTCGTTCTGTCGTAGTCCATTCTGCACGTGTTTACCTCTTGACACGGTTCACATTGTTGTGAAATCACTGCAATGTAAAAACAGAAAAACTCTGAAGCAAATCAGCCAAAACGGTTCACAGTGTTTTTTCCTACATGCGGAAGCGCTACATCGATTCACACCACAGAGGTGGGCATTAAATTGACCAATCAGTGGTGGTAGAGTGGACCAAGGGAGGGGAATAAGAGTTCCAAGGGAATTGACATGCGGAAGATACAAATGATTTTCTCTGCAGACATACTGACTGGCCAGCATCCTGTCAGTGATTTACTTATGCCATTGTATGTCAGGGTCAGAGACCAGGGCAGCGAGGGAGAGCAAGAGATAGCAGAGTTCCACCGGGAGGAGTCAAAGCAAGCAATTACTCATAGGCAGTCAATTTACCTAAGCCTGAGCAACAAGCAAAAGCTGTAGTCAGAGTCCAAAATCCAGAGGTCAGGAGCCAAGAGATCAATCCAAGGCATCAGGAACCGGGTGCTGGAAGCAAGGAACAGCCAAGGAGAGGACTTGTAGAAAGTTTGCCACAAGCAAAGGAACGCTTCAAGGCAGGCAGTTATAAAGGCCAGGCACAGGTGTGGCCGGTCACCACTTTTTGAACTTAATCAAGGAAGCCTCCCTTTGCTCAGCTCTCTTGAGTCTCCGCCTTGTTTGTGGACTGATTGACGCAGACTCCAGGGCATCCTCGGGGTCACAGCTGGATCCCTGTTGCCCTAAAGGAGGACATTGGAGTAAAAAAACACCGCTTATAAAATGCAGTGAAACACTCCTCCACTCGAGTGTGGAAATGGCCTTTATTTGGCTTACTACTTACCCCCTTTCTCCCTTTCAGACTTCCTACACTTTCAAACATTGGTTTATTACATCTTGATGTAATAAACAAATTCTAAATCTCCCCCTGGTGTGTGGTTTTTGACTGGTCACGCACCAGGACAGAACCTGCTTTTATTAGCATCAGGTGTTTGGTGAACCTCTACTTTAAAGACAAAGTACTGTAGAGAAGGGAGAGCAGGGATCTTGGTATCAACACTGCACCTGGAAAGCAGACCGAACAAGAGGCAGCCAGGTCACCTGGGTCCCTTTCACACAACACAAGCCATTTCCACACCACACTGTTATAGCGCTATTATTCCACTTTCAACGTCCTGTGGAATCCTGGGGTTTGCAGTTGAGGGAGGGGCCTTTAGACTTCTCAGCCAGAGAGCTCTTGGACCTCAGGAAACTACAAACCCCAGAATTCCACAGGATGCTGAAAGCAGAACAATAGCAGTATAACTGTCTAGTGCAGAAAGCGCCCCAGTTACAGTGCCATGATCCCACTTTTACTGCCATGGCAACATTCTGTAGAATTCTGGGATCTGCAGTTTTAGGGAGGGGTATTTAGAATTCTCAATCAAAGAGCTTTAGTGCCCCCTGCCTGCCAGACTACAAACCCCCGGATTCTATAAGATCCAGCCATGGCAGTAAAAGTGGGATCAGAGCACTACGCTTGTGTAGCATAAACGGGTCACTGCTCATCTCCCTTTCACACTATGGCGAGTTGCACTGCATTTCTATTTAAATTACAATTCATTGCATTTGTGCATACAAATATCACATCCAAATTTATGCCAACCTCCATTTGTGTCTTCTTCATTTTGTGTGTGTAGATTGCTTTACTCGCTACTATATAAGCATGCAAGAATGTGATAGCTCTACTTGCTGCTAGATAAGCACGCATATGTGGCAGCCCAAGGATACATTGGCATTTCTTGAGAGGGAGTGTGTTGGCATGTCTCTCCCCCAGAAGAGCCTTTTTTAAATGGATTTGTGTTTAGCCCTCTTGTGTGCCTTAATTACAGCCATAAAGCAGATCTCTGGTGTTGTGTGTTGGCAGTAGCCATGTGTCTAATGAAGCCTCAGGTATCTTGGGGATTTCAAACGCAGGCCTGTCATGCTTCCAAGAATGGCTTATCTCTATCCATCATAGGTACTTGTGTGTGATGTGCATTTATACTCACTGCTAATGAACTCCACTTGTGACCACTTTATATCCTCTGGCAATGCTAGATAAACAAAGTTCCATGTTGATTATCTATCTCTGTCATCCATGCAGGAAACTCAACCTACAGAGGAAACTGTGGAAGTGAATCACAGTTTCTGCATCCTTTTGTAGAGTGCGGATGAAGGCATTCCTCAAGACAGCCTTAGTAGTGCTTGTGCTTTGTGCTTAGTGCTTGTGAACATCTGCTTTTCCTGAATAGAACCTAAAAGGGAGAAATCATACCCAACTGTTATCAACAGGATTGTGTTCAGTTTAGGGAAAATGTTGAGTTAGGTGGTCTGTGGTTGAACTCCTGCTCTGTCAGAAGCTCCTGGTGGATTTATTTGGCTAAGGAGACATACCCATTCTTTAGATTTCCCACAGTGATCCAGAATGATGTACCAGAATTGAAGTGCCAGTATTTCAGAAAATGTCCAGAGAAGATTAATCAGCATAATACATAACCACCCTGGAAAGTAAACCCTATGAGGAATGGCTGAGGAAGATGGATATATCTAGAGGGCATTTTTACCAAATTTGCAGATGACACAAAATTAGGAGGGGTAGCTCATACCACAGAGGACAGGATCAGAATTCAGAAAGATCTTAACAGATTAGATAACTGGGCCAAAACTAACAAAAAAAATTCAACAGGGAGAAATGTAAGGTACTAAACATGGGCAGAAAAAATGAAATGAAAACATACAAGATGGGTGACACTTGTGTTACCGTAGTTTCTAGTCCGGACTTGTGGTATATTAGATATCATTCGATATCAAGAATTTGGCCTTTACTACCCATTCCGCTCCATGTGCTTGCTCCAGACAAGCATGCACACAGGCACGGCCAAAATAGCTGAACTATTCAAAACAAATCCAGGCAGGCCAGTAATTGCCGGACTGCAGCTTCAGGAGACCTCCAGGCAAGTACCCTTTTAAGATCACATTATGTATGTACGCAGCTTACAAAAGACTCCCTGCCCCGAGCAGGCAGCTTGACGAGCCGAATACTCAACTGTCAAGCACTCTGCGTTTGCATACTGTCTACTCTATTGACAACACTGTCATAATTCAATGATGTAAAATACTGACCTTTCAGAGGCTTTGTCTCCACCCCGTAACCCATTGTTATCCCTGGGAACGGACTAGCCTATGGGCACATTTTCCCCTATAAGACCCCCTGATTTTGAGTACTTCTTTGGATTGCTTGGATCACTCCTGGCTTCCATCCTGCCTTGCTGTCGCTCCGTTTGCCGAGCCTTCCCCTCAGCTCCAAGTGCTGAGAATCCCCACTTCTACGGACTTTTCTTCAGACTACCCGGGCTTCAGGTCAGGTGTAGTATTTCCCATGCAAAAATCCCTCTTAAAACCCTCTATGCAACTCCTGCCTTTCTTTCATTAGGCCTGTGTGCGTGTGTTTGCATACATACGTTGTGACTGTGTTTTCAAAGTAAGAAAAACAATTATTATTTACTTCTGTTTGCTCATTGACTCAGCCTGACCCCGTAGACTTTGGGTTCAAGATCTCGCTAGGTTGCCCTACCTCTTGCATTGCTCAGCTTGTGCTCTGCTAATTCCCATTCCCCATTGTGAGCACATTGAGGTGTCCCTCCCGGGACCCCAGAAATCAAGGTAACACTTGGCTTGATCACAGTACATGTGAAAGGGATCTAGGAGACTTAGACAGCTGAACGTGAGTCAGCAGTGTGATGTGACAGCTAAAAAAAGCCAGTGCCATTCTGGGCTGCATCAGTAGGAGTAAAGTGTCTAGATCAAGAGAAATAACAGTACTATTCTATTCTGCTTTGATCAGACCCTACCTGGAATATTTTGTCCATTGCTGGGTACCACAAGTTCATGAAGGATATTGATAAACTGGAACACATCCGAAGGAGGAAGACCAAAATGTTAGAAGGCCTGGAAGTCATCCCCTATGTGGAGTGGCTTAGGGAGCTGGATACATTTAGCCTGGAGAAAAAAAAGGTTAACAGGTGACATGGTAGCTAAATATTTGAAGGGATGTCATATGGAGGCTGGAGCAAGCCTGTTTTCTACTATTCTAGTGGCTAGGACATGGAGCAATGGCTTCAGACTTCAGGAAAAGAGAGATTCCTTCAGGAAAAGAGATACTCCGAGTGAGTTCCCCTATAGAAGTAGCTGCGGGTTTTTGTCTAATTTTGGATGTCCCTCTTGAGTTCAAGTTTGCAGAAGTGCAGTTGCACATGTGCCATTGTGCATGTACAATCAGGTGTGTATTCAATTGCACATTCAACTCTGTGTTTGGTTGTACAATGTTCATAGAATCATAGATTCTATTCAGCACAAAGTTTGGGTAGCACAACCGATATGTAACTGCATAAATGGATGTAACTGGGTATAATTAATGACAAAGGTTAATTAAATACAGAGATTTATAGTACACACAGACCCATGTATGTTCTCAGTCTATTACTACAACCACTCCTCTTGCAAGTGTTGCTTTGTCCATTTCCTTTAGACAAACAAAGGGAAAATCTACAGCTTTGTGAGGCTCAAATATCTTATAGCCTGGGCCTGCTGAAGAGGAAAGAGGTCACAAGTCCTCCCTCCATTTGCTAACTCCCAGCTTCAGTAATCATTAATGCAGGCTAAGTGGCTCACTTGAAGCCTTTTCTTACTTTCCTACTCACTCACAAAAGTGCAGCTTGTGCTATTCAGCTCATCAAGCTGATGTGGTTGGAGAGAGCATATGGATTTAGAAACCGAAGCATTAACTGAACAAAGAGAATTTTGTCTTTGATATATATTTAAACCTGTGTGCAAAGTGAAGCTGTGACAAGTTGGCTCTCTTCTGTCTCACCCATACACACAGAGGGCAGGATTAGAGATAATCAGCTTAAGTTACGGGAGGATAGGTTGTACTTGAACATTTGGAGAATTTTTTCAGTCATGACACCACTTCAACAATGGGACCAATCCCCTAGAGCAATGGCAGACTTCAGGGGTGTTGTAGAGAATGTTGATGTACTGATGCTTTTCTTACTAGTTCCCTATTGCCATGCTCAAAAGGGAGTCCTGGACTGTAGGCAGCTGTATTGATTCATATCAGTTGTATTCATACCAGTTCTAGCCATCCTCATCTTCATCAGAATCAGGTCTTTTGTACAGCTAATGGATCTTAATTATCCATTCAAGACCAAATTGCCCATTATGCTTTGCATTGCAATGTATTGTTGCTGTGAAGATCCATTTCAGAGGAAACAGAGAATCAGCATGTGCATACATGTCAGTATCAGATTCTCCCTTCCTGGTATGTGCCTGGTATTATTTCTCTCTTGAAACCTATCCAACAGCTTTTTTAAGCCTTCTCCTCCATAGAAGGTGTTTACAGATCAGCTACTGCTAAGAACAGGAAAATCTGTCTCTTCCTCTTATATTCAGATTTTTAAAAACTGAAGTTCTTTCCACCCTAAATGTGAAGAAATCTGTGAAATTTAGAGAGTTCCTTGAAAACAAAGAAAATCTTCCCCTATATGCACCAGCCAGAAACCAGCCTAGAGAGGACCATGCTCTATCTGCCTGCAGTACGTGTGAGGAGCCTCTCAGAAAAAGAAAAAAAAAGATGTAGCAAGACCCCAAACTCTGTTCAGGAATGATTTTTGCAGCTTCTATCAGCACAGGAAGAGGAGTGTGTCCTAACCCTACCTACCTCATGTCGACTGCTATTATTTGCTGACTGACTAGGAAATAACGAAACCAGACTTCAGAGTTGGGTAATAATGGGACACTTTCTTAACTATTTAAATATTCAACACTAACCTTTATGATCTTCAGGGGAAGAGAATCCTAAAATTAATTGCAGCTGAGAAAGCAGATTCCAGCCTGATCTCTTCCTCAGCCACCCCTTGGTGAAACACCTGCGCTCTGACTGCCAGTCACCCTTTTGGCTGGGCACCCAGCTAGCCCTCAACAAAGGAGACCTTCCTGGGAAATTCCACCCCCTACATGTCCCATGGCAGAAAGGGCAAATGTTCCCCAGGTTGGCCTCAAGTGTATTCTTCCTTCCCAGACCCTAGGCCCCATGACCAACAGAAAGAAGTCTGGAGTGATGGTGGACATTGGACACTGCCAAATAGGTACCTCGGGATGCTCACCATCACTGATCCTTCAGTTAACCCTAAGCCAATTGCTCTTATTCCATGCAATGCAATGCAATCAAGTGCAGTGAATGGAGTGCAGTGCAACAAGACAAAATACCTCCTGGAAATGGAGGAGAAAATTCTTCTGTGTATGTGCCTCCAAGTTGCCTGTTGACTTATGGTGAACCCATAAATTTCATAGGGTTTTTGTAGACAAAGACTATTCAGAGGTGGTTTTGATAGTTCTTTCCTCTGAAATATAGCCCACAGCATGTGATATGTATTGACAATCTTGCATCCAAATACTGACCAGCTCTGACCCTCCTCAGCTTCCAAGATCAGACAGGATCTAAGGGTTTAAGATATTTAGGTCCTTGTTGTTGGGTGCCTCCAAGTCATTTCTGACTTATAGCAACCACAAGGCGAACCTACCACAGGTTTTTCTAAGACTGAAAGTGTGTTACATGCCCAAAGTCACCCAGTGGGTTTCCGTGGCTGAGCAGGGAATCGAACCCTGATCTCCAGGGTTGTAGTCCAGCACTCAAACACTACCCCACCCTAACTGGCTCCAAACAGCAAACAGCAAATGCCCAGAGTGTGGGCGGGCTGAGGAACAATGAAGAGGGGAGATCCTGTGGTAGAACAGGCTTAAGAGCCCTTGACTCCATCTATTCCTTTCCATGGCTGGTGACACATGCCAAGACACAACCATTTCCCACCTCCAGTCTCATCCCTAGAAGCCAGCAAAGCCCACTCCTCCCCATTGCTGGCATTCAGGTAAGGATAGCATCATCATCATCATCATCATCATCACCAATGTCCTAGAAAACAGGAATTTCTCTACATAAACATTGCTTTCCATGTCAAGAAAGCAACTAGGGAGAAAGGCAAGGACCAGGCACTATCTTGCAACAGCAGCAGAATTTAAAGTGAAAAGAATACACTTCTACTGTTTGGAAATGCTGTAGGGCCTCTTCAACATGACATTGTTGGAGGCCTCAGGGTACCTTAATCCAGCCATACAGGAGGTGCCTGATGAATTCCAATCATGTCTGTTACCAGGCTGTACACCTCCATGCTTTGATATGGTCTAACTGGCAAAATATATTAATTAATATATTAATATATTAATAGGCAGATGTGTTGGCATAAAATATAAATTATACACCCTCACGGCTGGAAAGGCCATGTGGAAAGGGACATTGGCTGGGAATAGGTCAGAGATGACCCCAGCATGGCCAGGTCAAAAGTTCACTGAAATTTGCCAAGAAAGCCTGACTTAATAGCTCTGAGCCAATCCTATCAACTGCCAACCTCAACAATAAAGTGCCCAAGTGTAGAGCCTGGCCTAGAAACCTCCACTTCACCAACACATTGAAACGAATCAGTCCACTCCAGACTAATCTTATCTCTTTTTATGATAGAGTTACTAGCTTGATAGATGAAGGGAATGCTGTGGATGTAGCATATCTCGATTTCAGTAAGGCCTTCGACAAAGTTCCCCATGACATTCTTGCAAAGAAGCTAGTAAAATGTGGGCTGGACAGGGCTACTATCAGGTAGATCTGTAACTGGTTGACCGACCGAACTCAAAGGGTGATCACGAATGGCTGCTTTTCATCCTGGAGAGAAGTGACTAGTGGGGTGCCACAGGGTTCTTTCCTGGGCCCAGCACTATTCAATATCTTCATCAACAACTTGGATGAAGGAATAGAGGGCATGCTCATCAAATTTGCAGATAACACCAAATTGGGAGGGGTTGCTAATACGCCAGAGGACAGGATCAAAATTCAAAATGACCTGGATAGATTGGAGAGCTGGGCCAAGGCTAACAAAATGAAATTCAACAGAGAGAAGTGTAAGGTCCTATACTTAGGTAGAAAAAATGGAATACAGAAATATAGGATGGGGGACACGTGGCTGGATAGCAGTACATGTGAAAGGGATCTAGGAGTCTTCATAGACCACAAGCTGAACATGAGTCAGCAGTGTGATGCGGCAGCCAAGAAAACCAATGCAATTCTCGGCTGCATCAATAGGAGTATGGTGTCTAGATCGAGGGAGGTACTGGTACCACTCTACTCTGCTTTGGTTAGACCTCATCTTGAATACTGTGTCCAGTTCTGGGCACCCCAATTCAAGAAGGACATGGTCAAGCTGGAGCAAGTCCGGAGAAGGGCGACCAAAATGGTGAGGGGCCCAGAAGCCTTATGAGGATAGACTTAGGGAGCTGGGTATGTTTAGTCTGCAGAAGAGAAGGTTAAGAGGGGACATGATAGCCATATTTAAATATTTGAAAGGATGCCATGTAGAGGAGGGAGAGGGCTTGTTTTCTGCTGCTCCAGAGACCAGGACAAGGAGCAATGGATTCAAGCTGCAGGAAAGGGGATTCCACTTGAACCTCAGGAAGAACTTCCTGACGGTCAGAGCTGTCTGGCAGAGGAATCTGCTGCCTCGGAGTGTAGTGGAGTCTCCTTCCTTGGAGGTTTTTAAGCAGAGGCTGGATGGCCATCTGTCGGAAGTGCTTTGAGGGTGTTCCTGCATGGCAGGGGGTTGAATTGGATGGCCTGTGTGGTCTCTTCCAACTCTACATTTCTATGATTCTATGATCCCATTGTCTTTGCTGCAACTCCCATTGTCCATGTTGCAACTCCCATTGTCCACTAGGCTGGGAGAGCAATCAACTCACACCCCTTCAGGGAGGAAAACAGAGTATATAAACCCTTGGTTCTGAGAAGTCAGATGCAGTCAGATGAAATGTTGGACCCCACCATCTCGCTCTGAATCCTGATCTGGCCTGCCCTTAGACAGAAGTCTAAGCCACATTTCAATTTCTTCACTACCCTTCTGGACTGGTAATTATAAATCCCCCCAAACCCCTCAGCCTCTCTATACATATTTTTTCCTCTCTTTCTCCTTCAGTTAACTCTTGTGTGAATATGGGATTGTGTGTATCTTGTGTGCATGCATGAGTGAATTCCCCTCCATAAAACACATTTTAGCTTACTTTTGAATCTCTGGCTGGTTCTTTTCCTGCATGAGCCCATAAACAGTGGTAGCAAGATCTCGCTAAGTTGCCCTCCTCTCGTTAGCCTCCTGATTTTGAGCTAATTAATTCCCCACCTTTGCAAGGAGGTAGTGGCATTGCGGGTTGGTCCTTGTGGCACCTACATTTTGGGGTAACATATCCTCTGCTGCTGTGCCAGGGGTTTTCCCCACTGACCAGGTCTTATCTCTTGGTCTCCCGAATGCACACAGACCTGTTGGCTCAGCCTTGCTGCTCTCGACTCTTCCCTCCCTCCAATCTATGTTCCCATGCTGTTGACCAGCCTCTTTTGCCATGCAAGAAGTATGAGGAACAACAGAAGGTCCTGCCCCCTTTGGCAAGAGAGCGCTTGTCCTGTCAGATTAAAGGTGTATGCATTGCAGGCAGCGGTGCCACTTGAGCGGGCCTGATCAGCCTTTGTGGCTCACCGTTGTCAAGGCGGGAGGCTCGTGCTGTGATGGGCTGAGCTCTTGACACTTGCAGGAACCGCCATGAGCCCATGTGCTGGGTAGCTGTCATGTCTAATTAACATCAGATCCAGTCACTGAGCCTCCTTGAAAGCCAACAGACCTCAGCAAGAAGCAGAGAGCTGACTTCTAGGTAAGAAGAAAATATGTGCTCTTGCAATGTCTGTCTACATCTCTGATGAACAGATACTACATTCTATGAGGTAAACACAAGGAGAGAAAAGGAAGATTTATCTAGATTTCTTCCACCACAGTTTATGGGGGCTCCAAGAAATGACAATACTGATTTATTTGTGAAGCATAGATCTTACTGGTTACAGTTAACAGGTTTTATATGTCACTAGTATATATACTCGGCATTGCCGATTTTATTTTCTCATAGGTAATACTTGTTATAAGTACCTTAGGAATCCCCTTACTTTACATTAGGAGTTGGATGCAGTTGAAATACACAGATTTGAGATCCTGTGTTTATAATTCCCCAATCTGTCTTGTCCAGTACCTGTAACTTTTCCTCATATTCCCCAATCCAATCTGTATTCAGAGTTATTAACATACAGAGGTTGGTTTCCTGAGGGAATATACTGGCCTTCTCTTTGCTGCTAGGCCTCGTCTGCATAGCAACTGGCCAGGCTCAGTAGCTCTCTGGCTGAGAATTCTAAAGACCCCTCTCTAAACTTCCAACCCCAGGATTCCATAGAATCTATGAGGTCTTCTCACCTGGCACATAGGAGGTCTTTGCCTGCCTGCAACAGACAAACACACAAACTTACAAACTTTGACTTTTATATATTGGATAACCAGCAAGTGGTGGAAGCAACTGGGATGGTGGTACACAAAATGTTTAACAGATGAAAACAGGCGCACAGGTGTCCAAGCAACATCAGTGTGGTCAAGAGGGCAACAAGTGTTAATGAGGAAGAACACACAACCTAGGAGAGACTGCAGCAGTTTGCTTTTTTCTGAGTCTACTGGGAAGGGAAAGATTCTGTCCCTCTCCTCTCTCCACTGCTGAATTAATTGAGTATAAACTAATTTTGTGCATTGAATTCAGTTTGCACCAACTGAAGTAAGCTGAGGACAAATGGAAAAGTGAGAAGAGGAGAGAGAAACTAGGACATTTTAAAAGTGGCTGAAAAAGTGGAACAGAGGATTAACCAGCACTGTCCTTGTCAAAATGGGACAGCTGGAGGATATAGTAGTACCAGTTCAATTTTCATCTTCGAAACAAATTCAAAGTAGTGTGGAGTAGGTGTCTGATAAAGCACTTCACCACAATCCATGTGAAAAGGATCTATGAGTCTTAGTAGACAACAAGCTGAACATGAGTCGGCAGCGTGATGCGGCAGCTAAAAAAGCCATTATGATTCTGGGCTGCATCAATAGGAATATAGTATCTAGGTTAAAGGAAGTGATAGTACCACTTTATTATGGTTAGGTCAGACCCCACCTGAAATATTGTGTCCTATTCTGGGCACCACAATTCAGGAAGGATATTGAAAAGTTGGGAGCATGTTCACAGGAAGGCAACCAAAATGGAAGAAGGCCTGAAAACCATGTCCTATGAGGAACGACATAGGGAGCTGAGTATGTTTAACTTGGAGAAGAGAAGCTTACATGATAAAAGGTGACATGATAACTATATTTAAATACATGAAGGGATGTCAGCTGGAGGATAGAACAAGCCTGTTTTCTGCTGGTCCAGAGACTACTTCAGGAAAAGAACATCTGAACATTAGGAAGAACTTCCTGATGGTAACCATAGTTCAACAGTGGAATATGCTGCCTCAGGGTGTGATGAAGTCTCCTTTGGGGGGTTTTAAACAGAGGCTGGATGGCCATCTGTTAAGAATACTTTGATGGTGTATTCCTGCATGGCAAGGCGTTCGGCTCAATGGCCCTTTTGGCCTCTTCCAGCACTATGACTAAATGATAAAGCACATCTTGTTGGGGGGGGTCACAATGAGGCAGCATATTAGTTCTTCATTCTTTCACTATTGTGTGAGTGCTGCTAGAGACTTGGAGAAGTGCATGACAGATTATCTGGCTCTTGTGCAAGGTAGATTTAGATGGAATCTCTTGTAATTTAAATCCATTGGTTTAGTCTCTGGAGCAGCAGAAAATAAGATATTTAAAGACAGTTATTATGTTACCTCTCAATCTTCTCTTCCTCAAGTTAAACATACCCAGTTCCGTAAGTCATTCATTACAGGGCTTGGTTTCCAGACTTATTTATTATCTTGGTCATCAGGGCACCAACAAAGATGTTCCAATGTGCATTAGGCTTCATCGATGTGCATAGCACTCATTAGTCAATGTTCCAATGTGTGTCAGACTCTATCAATGAACACTGGCCATCCCTAGCCATTGTTCCAATGTGTATCAGGACCAATGTGCTGCAGTGCCCATTGCATATCAGCACCTGTTGTGTATTGGAATCGATAGGCAATGGTTGCTTTGCTAGCTCCCCTACACAGAAAGATCATGGCATCCCCTTGTTCGTGATGCTGTGTGTAGCAGTTTGAGTGTTAGACTGCAATCCTGGGAGGCCAGGGATTGAATCCTTGTTCAACCATGGAACCCACTGGGTGACTTTGGGCAAGTCGCAATCTTTCAGCCAACAGAAGGGGCATGGGAAACCTCCTCTGAATAAATCTTGCCAAGAAGAACCTAGGACAAGGTTGCCTTAAGTTGGGGTCCATCTGCATAGAACAATAACAACACAGCACACATTCTTCATAATATAGCTTCCATTATAGCTATCCCCACTATAGCTTTCTGGTGGTGGGTGGAAGTTGGCCATTGCTTCAACTATGAGTTACTTCTGGTTTCTCGAGGGAATGCTTAGCTTTACATTTCATCACAGCCTGATATTTGAGCTGCCAAGTGGCTTGAGGACCCAGCTGTGTTTTGAATATTCTCAGGGACTGATTGGGCAGCATCAAATTGCCTTAAATAAATTGTCACACTATGCAGAGACATCATAGGCATGTGCGGCAGAATCCCAAACACTGTCACATTCTCGCATGAGTGGCTGATATTTCCCTTGAGGGAGAAAAAAAGTGTGCATGACTTTTGAAAGATAAGGTTCAGAGAAGCTGAAGAAGAAAACACCGTGCTGTCTTTTTTGCTCACGCTGTACAAACCTGCCAGGTTCTGATAATGCTACTTGCCTCTCACAGGGTAAGGGAAGGGAAGGACTAAAAATGTTGACTTTTTAAAGGCATCTAGTGTTTTATTTGTCTGAAGGAAAGAGATCAAAGATTTGGGGACTGTTTCAAGGAAAGACTTTGACATGCTCTAAAATGCATCCAGGAACAAGAAAGATGCCTGTAGGTTAAAGATCTCAGTAGTGTTCGAATGAGGAAGACAGGATGATAGAAACAAACCAGTAGTTTACTGTGGGCTCATAATTTCTTAACATCAGAAGGACTGGAGCTGAATCTTGGAGGTGAACAACTCACAAAGCTAGGCTGGTGTGTACATGCAAAAGGGCTTTCTGTGTGGTAGCACCCCAACTATGGAATTTCCCATAGAGAAGTTAGGCTGGCTCCATCTCTTCCGAACTTCTGGCGGGGAGCTAAAGCAATGTGTTACTGCGGTCTAGGCCTACCCAGAGATAGCACTCGATATCACTTTGATATCAAAAAACTCAGCTTTCCTCTGCCACCCCACTCCACCGGACAAACACGTAAACAGGCATGGCCGATAATTGCTGGACATTTCATTCTACAAAGCTGGTTCGTCGCTTCAGGGACCTCTCTGGCAAACACCTCATTGCATATGCACGATACTAACAAAGGCTCCCTGCCCCGAGCAGGCAGCCTGACAAAGCTGTACTAAGTGCTCCACATTTGCATACTGGCTACACTATTGTTAATTTGGCTCTAAGTCAATCATGCTAAATTCTGACCTTTCCAAGGCTTTGTCCTGCACCCAAATCACATTGTTATCACCAAGTAAGGTATGGCCTGCAGTCACAATTCATCCTATAAAAACCCCTGGTTCCGAGACCTTCCTCAGATTGCTCCCGAGTTCCAGACCGGCTTGCTGCCGCTTTGCCTGGTGAGCCTTCCCCTCAGTCCCACGTGCTGAGACCCCATACCAACGAACTCAATCTTCAGACCTCTCCAGGACTACGAGACAAGTGTTGTATCACCCATTTCCCTCTAAAGATCCCTATTTCAAGTCAGTCTCCGAGTCCTTAGCTATCTGTGTGACTGTGATGTCTTTAATATTTGTCTGTACTTAATAAAACATCATTTTTACTATTTTAATGCGTCTGACTGCTTGACTGACCTGACCCTGTAGACGCTGGGTTGCAAGATCCTGCTAAGTTACCCTGCCTCTCGCTAGCTTTAGTGAGTGCTCCAGCTAATTTGTTGTTTGGTTATTTAGGTGTTCCTCCTAGAGATCAGGGTAACAAATGTTGTTCCAGATGTTTATGAAACTGCTCTGTCCTGTTTTAACTGTTTGGCTTTCAATTATTTTAAGGAGTACTTTTAATGTCTTTGCCTGCCTATCTATCTATCTATCTATCTATCTATCTATCTATCTATCTATCTATCTACAGCTGAGATCTACTGTGACAAACTGGTTTGAGCATTGTACTACATCTCTGGAGACCAGGGTTGGAGACCAGGTCTCAGCCATGGAAACCCACTGGACAGCCTTGACAAATTGCCTTAGAGGAAGGCAAAACCAAGTCCCCTTTGAACAAGAAAACCCTCTGATAGGGTCACCTTAGGGTAGCCATGAGCTTGGAGGCACACGGCAACAATATATACTAGGTATAGCTCAGTTAACAATGGAGATGTTTTCCTGAGCTTGACTTCATTAACAGAAAATTTGGTACCAGAGACAGAAATAACATGGAAAGAATAAGGATAGATTTCTACACCACAAAAAAAGAAGAAATGTTCAACACTTTTTATTCAACGCTAACATTATGCACCTGTGGAATGAAACAACTAGGTCAGGCAAGCTTTGTATAAGTAAAAAAAAAAAACATTTTGAATCTTCTAGAAACCACTTGGAAGATTCCTTGAAAATGCATCCTGGGTTGTTGTTGTTTTCTTTCAACAGCCTCCACTTTTCCATTTTGGTGGCAAAACTTATAAATCTATACTTTTTCCAACATGCCAACATAGCTGTTGAGGCCAGTTAATTTGCTTTCCCCTTTCTTTCTGTTTTGCTTTTCACACATGCTCAGCAAGTGCTTCTGGAAGCAGTTGTTTTCATTGTCTGTGATACATAATCATACACAGTTACAATAGGATGATCTTGAGTAGAATCCCATTCTTTCTCAGGTCAAACTTTATTTCATTCTTTACAGCAGACACACTGCTGCACCCCAACACTCCAGCCCTCCTTCACCATCCTCCCAGTGTCAATACTGCATGAAAACTTCTAGCTAGACAGAAGACAAGAAAAAGAGACTGGACTGGGAAGCAGCTTCTTTCCCAGAGGCATTGTTCACTGAGTTGTCCTTGTATGTATATACAGAGAGAGAGAGAGAGAGAACAGATTTGTGTTTCTTGAAACCACCCTAAAGCTATCAGATAGCTTTGTGAAAATCTGATAATGGTTTATCTATTAAAAATAAGTCTTTAATCCTATATAATCCCTTCTCTTTCCATCTTTCATATTGTTTACACTTATCTTAAAATTGGAGTGTAATTAAAAAGGGCACAGAGGTGATATTGCAGGCACTAAAAACTTGGAATAAGTCAAGAGAAAGAAGAAGACTGGCATGGGTGGAGGTTTTCTTGCCTGGCTTTTTTGGTTACGTGCTGGGTAGAATAGGCAGAAATAGCAGTTTTGATTTCTCTGTATTTCTTCATTTTCAAGCTCAGTTTGTCCTTAACTTTGAGAAGTCCACTCTTCGATTCACATCTCCTCCAAATGTTCTGTTTTGGCAAGGACAATCCGAATTAATCCTCTGTTGACCCACTTTTACAGCTGCTTTTAAAATGTCCTAGTTTCTTTGTCGTTCTCAAAGTGCAAAAGTAGAATCATAGACCCAGAGAGTTGTAAGAGACTCCAAGAATCATCCAGTCCAAATCCATTCTGCCACGAAGGAATACACCATCAAAGCATTCCCAACAAATGGTCATCCAACCTCTGTTTAAAAACCTCCAAAGAAGGAGACTTCAACATACTCTGGTGAAGCATATTCCACTGTCAAACTGCTCTTACTGTCATGTAACTTATACTCAACTCAACAGTGGGAAGAGGAGAGAAAAGATGGAATCTTGCTGTTTCCAGTAGGTTCATGTGAAAGTAAACCACTGCATCTTCTCCTAGCTCGTCTGTTCTTCGTCATTAATCGCTTTTGCCATCTATAGTCTATATTCAGCAAAGAGATTGGTCTATAATTTTTAGCTTCTTTCTTGTCTTTACCCTCTTTAGGTATCAGTACTATATTAGATTCTCCCCAGGATTCCGGTTTGCCATACTTCTCTATTTCCCTCAACGTTGCTCGAATTGGTTGAATCAATTCTTTTATAAATCTCTTATAGTATAGCGTAGTGAAACCATCTGGCCTGGTGCCTTATCCACCTTCAGATCCTTTATGACCTTTTCAATTTCAGTAAGCGTTATTGGCTTATTCAGCTGTTTCTGTGCCTCCAGTGATATCTTAGAAGTCCTAACTTTTTTAAAGAATTCAGACAGATTTTTCCCATATTGATGAAGAGATTTTGTCTCATAAAACAATTTCCCAAAATATTCTTCAAATTTCTGTTTTATCTTTTCATGTTGGGTAATCAACTTCTTCCCGTTTTTCAATTCAACGATTATATTCCTCTCTTTCCTCTTCTTAAGTTTGTATGCAAGCCATTTCTCGATTTTATTGGCATGTTCAAATTGAGTTAGTTTCATCTGTTTCTTCTTCTTCTCTATTTTCTCAGTTGTAATCAACACCATCTCTTTCTGTATTTTCTCAATCTCTAATTTTAATGATTTTTGCAATGGGTTTTCCTTAAGTTCTTTTTCTTTCTCTCGAAGTTTAATCAATAACACTTGGTGTTTCTCTCATCTTTTTTTATTCTGAATTTGCCGTTGCTGTATGAAGAAATCTCTCATTACTGGCTTCGATGCATCCCAGACCGTCTTCATCTTCATATCTCCTTTTATATTTTCCTTGAAATAATTTTTTAACACTTCTTTCACTTGTTTCTTCATCATTCAATAAACTATCATTCAATCTCTGTTGAAATTGTTTGATCTTCTCTTATATTTGCAACATCACCAGATGATGGTCTGAAATGATCTTAGGCAGTATTTCTGTCTTCCTTATCTCTGATAACAAATGTTTAGAAATAAAAATCATACCTATTCGAGACCAAGATTGATGTACTTCAGAGAAAAAAAGTAAAGTCTTTAACATTTGGGTGAATAGTTCTCCATACATCTAAAACAGATAATTCTTCACACATCTCAAAAGAGACTTTTGGCAATTTCCCTCTCTTTACCTGATCTTCTTTGCCCTGAGAGATTGTTTTATCCAATTTAGCATTCAACACTCCATTCCAATCTCCCACCAAATTCCAATCTTCATACTCATATATATACTGAGATTTTTTTCTCGCAGCTTCTTATAAAATTCACCTTTATTTTCATTTGGAGCGTAGACTCCAATCAAAAGGATCTTTTTGCCATTTTTCAGAATTTCTACACCCAATATTCTTCCTTCTTCACCTTCCAGGATTTGTTTTGCTTGAATGTCTTTGTCAATGTAGATTACCACCCCTCTTTTCTTCTTTCCATATGAAGAGGTAAAACACTGACCTAATTTAAAATTGTATAAATACTTTTCTTGGCTTTTCTTTATGTGAGTCTTTAGTAAAAACTATAATTTGAGGTCTCAATCTTTCTAAATGGTGAAAAATCTGTCTCTGAAAATCTGAATAAACTCACAATCAAAGAGAAGACAGATTTTTCTGTTTGCTTTTTGTTTTGTTTTTTGCAAAAAATTTCATGTACAAATTTGTTTGGTTTGTTTGACCTGAGGATAATCTTGTGTCAAAATATCATGGGTATCCACACAATCATGTTTTTACACAAAATACTTTTTAAAATCTCTCTCTCTCTCTCTCTCTCTCCCTCCAAAGGTTTGTCTGTTAAACTGTCAGATAGGGCCAGTTGGAAATAGGGTTCATTAAATCCAGATAGAAAATGAGATTGGGTCAGTTATTAATAGAGCTAGGGCCAGTGGAGAAGAGGGTAATGACAGAGATCTGAATAGGGTTTGGAAATGCTAAAGAGTGTGAAATGAGTTGGGGGAGAAATATTTTTTGTTTGAATCTGATGGGTTGCAATGTACCACATGTAGAACCTAGGCTTAATGCTAGATGTTCATTTCATCTGTTACAATAAATCCTTCCTGTTTTATTTTCTACATCTCTCTGTCTCAGTGTTTTCATTTAAGAATTGATAAGGTAGGTTTGGTCATGCATGATTACACTGAACCCACAGTTCAACATATCCACTATTCAGTATAGTGGCCACCTTGAGACCTGAGAATGACTCAGGTGACCAATGGGATCCCAAGGGTTGGAGTTGCAGGGTCCACCTATGGTCAATTCATACTACAGAATCACAGTGCTGTTGTTCTACTTTAACTGCCATGGTTCCATTCTGTGGAATCTTGTGATTGGAAGTTTAGGGAGAGACATTTGGAATTCTCAGCCAGAGCATTTCAGTGCCTGGCCAAACTACAAACCCTCTAGGATCCCACAGGGTGGAACCATGGCAGTTAAATTGGAATTATAGCACTATAATTCTTTAGTGTGAATGGGCCCCTAGATAGGGGAACTCTTACTCTCTGATTAGGCTGTGCTGTCATCTGCTGTTTTGCTCCACTGAGTAGGCAATGCTCATGGAGGGCAAAGAACATGTTCGGGAGCTACGAGCAGAAGCAGAAGAAAAGTTGAGAGCTGAGAAAAACAATATAATCTTGCTCTACATGGGCACCCTGTTTCCTTGGAGACATAAGGCAGGATAAAATGAGATGAGCTTAAATTTGCAACCCTCTCTGACAGCAAAGATCTGCTGGAATTGCTGCTTCTGGGGAGTGATTAGAAACCAGAAGGTGAGAAAAGTGTTATTCCCAACTGTCATCAGGAAGCCTACTGGAGACGACCTTCTTAGTTGAGTTGGGAAGTAATTAAGTGAAGCGGCTCTCAAAGAGATGCCTGAGATACAGCTCCTTTTGTTCTACGCCCCCACAGCCAGCCCTCGGTGGTTTATCTCACAGCTGTCTCCCTTTTCAGACCCCTCACATTCTTTTGTTTTCTCTTTATTCTTACAAATACTGTGGCGGGGATAAATATACACATTGCAGGTGTCTGTGTCTATGACACATTGAGTCACTACTGCGTTTATGGGGTCCATTCTGATGCCCACTTTAATAGCCACCTGGCGTTTACAAATATAGCATGTAAGAAGTTTTCCTCGCCAGCAAGGATCAGGGAGAAACTGCCAAACTTTGTAGTTTTAAAAGAAGATGTGAACAGAAACTCATTTATCCTTCTCTGAATTCTGTAACAATGTTCATCGATCAAAGCAAGGCATGCGAAAATGAAAACCTATCCAAAAGTCCACAACTCCTGATATGTCCCTGTCCACATTTTCAGATCTTCAAGAGAGAGCTTTCCCTTGGTCTCACCACTGTCAGGGACAGTTGGTGAAAACACAGGAGAGAGCCTTCTCAGTGACTGACTCCCTACAATGTAATTTCCTCCCATGTGGGGCTAGGTTGGCCTTAAGGATGAAAGGATTAATTGAAAATATTTTCAAAATGGCTAGAAAACATGTTTTTGAATGCAGAGAAACCATAGAATCAGAGAATCATAGAGCTGGAAGAGACCACAGGGGCCATCCAGTCCAACCCTCTGCTATGCAGGAACCCACATCAAAGCACTCCCAACAGATGGTCATCCAGCCTCTGCTTAAAAACCTCCAAAGAAGGAGACTCTACCACACTCCAAGGCAGCATATTCCACTGCCGGACAGCCCTGACTGTCAGGAAGTTCTTCCTGAGGTTCAGGTGGAATCTCCTTTCTTACAGCTTGAATCCATTGCTCCTTATCCTAGTCTCTGGAGCAACGGAAAACAAGCCCACTCTCTCCTCAACATGATGTCCCTTCAAATATTTAAACATGGCTATCATGTCCCCTCTTAACCTTCTCTTCTGCAGACTAAACATACCCAGCTCCCTAAGCCGTTTCTCACAGGGCATGGCTTCCAGTCACTTCACCATTTTGGTTGCCCTCCCCTGGACACGCTTCAGTTTGTCAATGTCCTTCTTGAATTGAGGTGCCCAGAACTGGACGCAATATTCCAAATGAGGTCTAACCAAAGCATAGTAGAGTGGTACCAGTACCTCCCTCGATCTAGACACCATACTCCTATTGATGCAACCAAGAATCGCATCGGCTTTCTTGGCTGCTGCATCACACTGCTGACTCATGTTCAGCTTGTGATCTACCAAGACTCCTAGATCCCTTTCATATATACTGCTACGCAGCCACATGCCCCCCATCCTGTCTTTATGCATTCCATTTTTTCTGCCTAAGTGTAGGACCTTACATTTGTCTCTGTTGAAATTCATTTTGTTAGCTTTGGCCCATTTCTCCAATCTGTCAAGTTCATTTTGAAATTTTATCCTTTCTTCTGGGATATTAGCAACTCCTCTTAATCTGGTGTCATCTACAAATTTGATCAGCATGCTCTCCACTCCTTCATCCAAGTCATTGATGAAGATGTTGAATAGCACTTGGCCCAGGACAGAACCCTGTGGCACCCCACTAGTCACTTCTCTTCAGGATGAAAAGCAGCCTTTGGGTAGCACACTTTAGGTTCGGTTGGTCAACCAATTTCAACTTCACCTAACAGCCCTGTCCAGGTAAAGCCTCCACAGGTACAAATGACCATAGATACAGTTGTCCACAGGTACAAATGACCATAGATACAGTTGGAACGGCAATGTCCATACGTACAGTTTTCTCCCCCATATTTAGGATTAGGTTATGTTGTGTGATTTTCTTAGCTATGATGCAGATACATTGATTTTTCACCTCAGCCCCATGAAATCCAGCATGTTCTACAAAGACTGCAAGATTAACGTTAATTCCTGCCTCTTGTTATCTTTGCTGAAAACATAAATAGGTAATGATGCAGACTGAAGCATGGCTTTCTTTGTGTGCTTTCTTTTATTCTGCAGCTAATCAGCTCATTTGTGGGTAGCACTCCTGCCATTAAATTCCCAACTGAATGAAGGAGAAATTGCACTAACTATATATTTGTAAAAGCTCATTTGCTGCATTAGAGAAGGGGGTGCTACCTTTCTTAAGGAGCAGAGAACCTGGCAAAACTTCACCTTGTTTCCTACAGAGATGGCAAGGCAGTGTCTAGTCTGTACCATCTCAGATTGCCAGTGGGGGCTCCTAGTTCTTTAGAGAGAAAAAACCACTACAGAAGAGCAACAGATACTGGGGGAAGGTTTCTAGCCTAGCATTCTCTGCCACTTGCTAATTTCCTGTGTCCATGGATGTGTGCTTTGTTGTGTTCAGGATTTTTTAGGGGGTAGCAGGAGCTAGTTCAAAGTGATTTTTCGAAGCTTAGTAAAGAAAGACTCCACATCTTGCTCCACAACTCTGCTCCTGCTTTTTAAATACATATATACACACATACATACCAAGAATCTAAGCCAGATGATGGTCCAAATAGGTACCAGGTGCCACACCTCAAAACTCAGAGACATATGACCAATTGGGTGGTGTGCCAACTCCATACCCTCCAACAATCTCAGTTTGGCAGGGATAGTCTTAATGAACTCTCTCTCATTCACTTTTTCAGCTGCTTTTAAAGTGCCCCAGTTTCTCTTTCCTCTTCCCATTTCCCCCTTTGTCCTCAGCTTACTTCAGTTGCTGCAAATTGAGGTCATAGTACAAAACTCATTTGCACTCAATTTGGGGAGGAAAGAAGAGGAGTGAAATCTTCCCCTTCCCAGTAGTTTTCAAAAGCAAACTTTTGTGTTCTCCTCATTAATAATTTTTGCCATCTTGATCACACTCTCATGTTGCTTGGCCACATGTGTGCCCGTTTTCACCCTGAAACGTTGGAGGGTATGTAACCGTAGCAGAAATGCCTTCCTCCATTTGTTTAACATGGCTTTCCAAGAACTTGCAAACTTGACTACAACTACAGCTCCAGGAATCCCCAGCCAGAAAGAATAGTTAATATTGAAAAAAGTGACTTCTCTGAGATCTTTCTTTCCTGATAGAAAACTATTCGCTTATCTGAGTTCCAACCAACAGCCTAGGTCACTGTACACCCCAGTCTCAGATTTATGCTCTCAGTAAGATTTAGACTGTACAGATGCAGGTGATCATATCTTCTGAGTATCTGGGCAGTTTGGTCAACTATTTGAGTTGTGGCATCCATCTTTTCTGCTAATTGGTAGAGCCATCCTATATTCTGAGCCTTGCCCCTTCTTGACATTCTCCTCACCCTGGCCTTGGAGCTGAGAAGGAGGGGAGAGGCTTGGACCTTACAATCTTGGTCTAAGAAGCCAGAGGTTATGAGACTAAGAATGTGCCTTGTACTTCCTCACTGATGTAGCTGGGGGTAGGGTGAGAGTATTGCCATCCAAAGAAGCATTCTGTCCCACAAAGTTCTTGCACTGCAATTTCTAAAACTTCAGGCGAACATTTAGAAATACAATTTAGACCACTAAAGAAAAATGGGAAGCAAAGTTACTAAGAAAATATGAATAGAGCAAACATGAGAGTTCTAAGGGTGAAGATTTTTTGCTGTTTCACTCCCTGCAATGTTAGACATTTGGGGAGTGAAGAAAAATGAATTCTTATTGGGGAAAATGTCCTCATTCTCATTTGTTTTCTGAAATATTATTTTCTGCACAGAAAATGCTGTTTTCTGCACAAAACCACCATGTGTGAATTTTGTGCAGAACTGCTAGCAGTCTTCAAAAATTGCAGTTTTCAAAGACTCCCTCACAGTGAGCACTGCTAGGATTAGTCATGACTTAAAAGCAACAAAGCATTGGAGGCCTGCAAAGAAAGCTCTTTATAGTCATATGCCTTCTCAACCAATTATTTGCTATATGCCCTCTTAACCAAGCTTGGCTGTCATAAATCCGGACTGAATTCTGTTCATAAGGACAGCTACAGGCTACCTATTGATGTCAGACTGGTATGACTCAACACTGGCATAGTCTAGGTTTCTTTTGCTGGCCACCATGCTCAGAGTTGATCCTGGTAATATAAGAGGCCTTGGGTTTTTTAAAATACTGTTATGAGTCTCCTCTGGAATGGAGATTAATCCTCCCTGCAACCCTATTGTTCACCATATAATGGGTTCAAGTTTTATAGAAGGAGTCTGTTCCCTTTTAAAAGTGGTGAAGTAGAACTTTTTAATACGAACAAAATGAAATTCAACAGAGAGAAATGTAAGGTCCTACACTTAGGCAGAAATAATGGAATACAGAAATATAGGATGGGGGACACGTGGCTGGATAGCAGTACGTGTGAAAGGGATCTAGGAGTCTTCATAGACCACAAGCTGAACATGAGTCAGCAGTGTGATGCGGCAGCCAAGAAAGCCAATGCAATTCTCGGCTGCATCAACAGGAGTATGGTGTCTAGATCGAGGGAGGTACTGGTACCACTCTACTCTGCTTTGGTTAGACCCCATCTTGAATACTGTGTCCAGTTCTGGGCACCCCAATTCAAGAAGGATATTGACAAGCTGGAGCAAGTCCAGAGGAGGGTGACCAAAATGGTGAGAGGCCTGGAAAACATGCCCTATGAGGATAGACTGAGAGAGCTGGGTATGTTTAGTCTGCAGAAAAGGAGGTTAAGAGGGGACATGATAGCCATGTTTAAATATTTGAAGGGATGCCACGTAGAGGAAGGAGGGGGCTTGTTTTCTGCTGCTCCAGAAACCAGGACAAGGAGCAATGGATTCAAGCTGCAGGAAAGGAGATTCCACCTGAACCTCAGGAAGAACTTCCTGACAGTCAGGGCTGTCCGGCAGTGGAATCTGCTGCCTCGGAGAGTAGTGGAGTCTCCTACCTTGGAGGTTTTTAAGCAGAGGCTTGATGGCCATCTGTCGGGAGTGCTTTGAGGGTGTTCCTGCATGACAGGGAGTTGGACTGGATGGCCCGTGTGGTCTCTTCCAACTCTACATTTCTATGATTCTATGATTCTATAATAGCTGATCAGCTTCAGAAGGAAGATGCTAAAGAAGAAGGAAAAAAATCCAATGGACCATGGGACGGGATGTCTGGAAATGATTAAAATGGAGAGGGATTTATGGTAGCCAGAGCATGGGCAATCTCCAAGCCAAGGGTAAGACTTTTATGAGCAACACAAGGTATTTCTTTCCCATCTAATTTTCTGGAGGACAGCCCAAGATATCCAAATAGCCTCATAAGTCTCACTTAGATGACCAAATGCCATCTCTTCCTTTCAAAACTTTGATGTATAATTTATAAGCGGCTCGTTGGTAGAGTCAGGGAAGCTAATGCTGAAAAATCAGCTCAATGCATTCAGAATACAAGTCTGGAGCCTTTCAGTGACTAGCACTGTCTGTCTGGCCTGAAGGCTTTTAAGATAGTTTTGAGCTGATGCAAAGTTGTGGCTAATAAAACAGGAGGCAGACAGACAGATGTAATGTGATGCTGAGTCAGACTGACAGTCCATCGACTCTGAAACTGTCTACCTGAGAGGTTTCCCACGTTTCTGGTTGCTAAGCCAGAGGCACACAGTTTGATGAATCAGAATGGAATTCAGTTTAAAACACTCTGCCCTCTGCCTTCATTTTGATAAGAGGTCCCTCTAACTTTCAAATTTCTTCCTCTAACTTCAATGTGAGATTTTTATTTTTATTTTTAAAGTGAAAGGCAGAACAAAGTAAAACTGAGAGATTCAGCCACTCAACCAGCAGAGTTTGAGTGCTTAGCTCTGTTGTTGTTGTTGTTGTTGTTGTTGTTGACAGTAGCCCCTTCACATTCACAAGATTTAGGGGCACAGAACCTTCACAAAAGTGGGAAAACCATGAATAACTTCCCCCTTGCAATTCCCCTCTGGAGCTTCCTCCCTCCCATTTCTTTGCCTCTGGCCCCAGCATTGGTGGTGGGGGGAGAGAAAAGACAACCTAAAAGGCTTACCGGTTCTTTCCCCTCAGACAGAGAAGAGGAGAGTTTTGGAGTTCTAATTACTTCTGATGGCCATCTTGAGGAAGAAGTAGGAGCAAAGAGAGCACCTGACCAATCAGCAGTCAATACACAGCAGAATGTGCAACCACATGGAAGAGAGGCCATGCCTTCCTTTTGCTCACCCAAAAGGAAAAAAATCTTCCATTTTAAACACAAGCCTGGCAAGCCTGGGGTGAGGAATGCAAGGGATGGGAGGAGGAAATTGAGGTATGGAGGCAAGCAACTGCCTCACAAATAATCAAATTCACAAAGGTCAAACCTGTCAATGGCCGGTGGAGGCCAAGCAGACGTGGGACGAGTGGCTGGGGTTGGGCGGCATTTATTAGCGGGAGCAAAGCAAACCGGGGATTACAGCACCCCCAGAGTCACCTAGGGTGCTAACGAAAGTCCTCAAGAGCGCCAAACAAAGTCTCAAAGTAAATACAGGGTTACATCACCCAAAGCAAAGGCAAGGAGCTCAGCCACCTGGAAGGCTGGATGCAGTCACTGGACGGAGGGAGCGCAGACACGGGAGATCAACAGTTGTTGCTCCATGGCCCTTCCCCCCCAGCATCCGCCTTAAGTAGCCCCCTAGCCCAGCTGAGACCAATCGAGAGTCCTCGGGGCTGGGCTCACAGCTGAGAGCCCTCAGCCTTCAGCTGCTTCTCCAGCAGTCGCCTGGACCAGCGAACTGCCTCTTTCTCCTGCTGCCTCTGTTGGAACATGCGAGGAGGGACAGCGGTAACCTCTGGGCTGAAGTCAGGGGCTGCCATAAACTCCGGACTGGAGTCGGGGACTGCAGCCTCCGTCGAGCTCGCAGGCGCCTCAGCTGCCAGTGCAGGCTCCAGGCTGGCTACAGAGTCACCAGCAGGCTCGTCCCTCGCCTCTGCTGGGGTCCCCTCGTCTTCCCGGGAATCCCCCGGTGGGGAGTCCCAGTCTAGTGCGTCAGAGTCCCCGTCCGAGTCAGCGGCGAGCTCGGCCGGGCTCATGACAAAACCCATGAATGTGGAGGGAAGACTGTATTATCATTATTATTATTACCCACATCTCCCCATGGATCAAGGCAGAGGACAACAATAGATTGACATACAACAGTTAAAAATAAAACATCAATTTAAAACAGTAGTTAATATGCATGTCATCTTAAAAGAAAAAATACCAATACCTAAAAACAGGCAATACATATTTAAAATTCATTGTTAAATTGAATTTCTTATATATTCAGTCATGTTTGTGGGGCTGAATTAGGGTTTTCACTTCCTTTTTTCCAGCAGGATTCACAGCTATATGGCAGACAGGCACACATCACAGTACTTGGCATACTAGGAATGAGTGATGATTGCTGGCTTCTGTGTCAGCAGGGTAGTGCATCTACTTTGGGATTTAGTCCAAACTTTAAAGGAGCTATCTGAGAGGCTGAAACTTACCACCAAAATAGGCTCAGCATCCTGGATATCTCTTTTAAAGTTTGGACTAAAACCCAGTGTGGATTTGCCCACAAATGCCTATTAGGGGGCATGGGGAACATCTTGCCACATTTTTTACCCCCTTGGGCTATTTTATGCCCAGGAAAGAGTTTTTTAAAAACAGGAAGTAAACATTGACTTTTCGTCACTTCCTGTTGTTAAAAAAGGCCTCTGCTAGACTTAAAATGGACACAGGGAGGTGACAAAACCATGACTAAAATGACCCCCAAGCCCCCTTGATAGGGTGTGGAGACATCTGCAGGCAGAAATAATTGGTTTAGGGGAGGAATGCAGTGGGGAAGATTGGCCCTCCAAGATTTCCTGGGAGATCTTCTCACCATTTCTCACCACTGATTTATATCCTGTCTGTCAACAAAATCAGGATCTTGGCAAGTGGAAAGGGAAGTTTAACTTCTACAGTGTAATCCAATGTAATCTATCTCTTGCCCAGTTTTTGGTATTTTCTTCAGAAGGGAAATGACAGTGGTGTCTTGATGGCTATCAAGTCAGTGGACTCTAGTCTGAATTTTGAAGGAGCTATCCAAGGTGCTTAATTTATTGGGGGGGATTATTGGGGTTAAGCACCTTGGATAGCTCATATGAAGTTCAGACTAAAATTCCATATGGATCCACATCCCACTCACCAAGGGGACACCAGTCATCACTGCATCAAGAACAGACTCCTTCCTGCATTGTCCTCCACAAATGGTATTGATATGACCAAGAGCTACACATGACTGCTTCTCAGTTATTTAACCCCAAATTTTTAGCTGCTGAAAGTACAAACATATGCGTTGACTACATTGAGGGTTGGCTGCGCTATTTTAGAATGGGTTTGAAATCACTGCAAGAACATGTCAATTTTTTCAAAGAGTATTTCTCTGTATCTTCAATATTTCCCTTTTAAAGGAAAAGCACTATTGTCTCAGGATTATTTCCCGTTGGCCCAACTAATGGTAGTGGCAGAAGCAATGACCGGAAACCAATTAGGGACACATTCTTTCAGAAGTGTTTTGTGTTGAATTAGAGATTACAAGAAAATTATGGTTGGCAAGAGTTGTAAACATATTGCAATGATTCAATGTCCTCGATTCCAAATTACTCTTCCTTCCTTCCTTTCTCTGCCTGATGTTGTTTCACTGCCATCACAGGGAAAAAAAATAAACCCTCTCATTTAGCACCATTGCTGTTATATTCCAAGGGCATCCTTATTATCTGAGACTCAAAGGCTTTGTTGCACAATGAATCCTGATTATGTGATGTGCATTCACAGCTAGACTTATATATTTCTTTGACTGGAGACCTCATATGTTTAACTCTAATTTTACCCCAAAATGTGGGTGACTCAGGGGTCCACCTGTGATGTCAGTATCTCCATGAAACAGTGGGGAATCTTAACTCAAAGAGGAGGCCTGCAAAAGGGGGGGGGTAACATAGCAGGATCTTTTACACCTGTGTATACTGGTACTAATAAAGAGAGAAACCAGCAGCAGATTTAAGAGTAAGCTCATTTCTTTTATTGGGGGAATTAACAATTGCACACACACAGGATCCAAGCAGTCTCACAATCACACAAGGCTAACTGAAGGAAAAGGGAAGAAAAGTTTGGATACTGAGATCTTAGGGTGAAGTGGGTAATATTTACCAATCCAGCAAAGAAGAAACAAGATGATGTGGCTTAGACTAGAAGTACCAGGGTAGTACAAAGGGGGAATCAGAGCAGCAGAATGACAGCCTGTATGCCAAAAGTATTATGAGTTCGCTAGTCCAAAGTCAGGATTTAAATTCCCTATTTCTGCCTGGAAGGCAAGCGTCTTAGTGATTTTTCAGCAGCACAAACAATGGGGTCTGGAACATACTAATGGTCTCAGCATTAGATGACAAAGGACAGGTGGGAATCATGATAGCTCCTTGATTGCTGGGCAGGAAAAGGGATAAAGAAGACCTTGCCAGGGAGTGGGAAGAGGACTGGTGATGGACTCAAAATGACAATCAGTGTTTACCTCTATATATCCTTTCATCTCAGCCACCAGCCCCTCTCACATACTACTGGGCTGGGTTTCTTTCCTGAGGAGCTATGCTGGTTGCCTGGCAAACTATTTCTAAGCTGCTTCGGCACTCCAGATTCCCATACCTTCTCAGAACTCTGTCACAATGAGGTCTTTTAATCAAAAGAGTCAGACCCCTTCCCTCAAGCTACATAGCCAGAGAGTGGATGAGACAAGTTTATTGACAACATGCACACTCCTTTATATGCTAGGTTCAAGGCAAAGAAAGCAAACTTCTAAGGAACTCTTACTGCACATGTTTATCTTCACTACTTGTACAGGTGAGCTAAATCATCATGCTTGTTGCTTCATGAACCAGCTGAAACTCATTCAAGCTAGCCTTGCAATCGTGTGGCTCCCTTATCCATGTCTATAGCTAAAGTTCATGGGAAGGACAAGAGAAAAAAAATAGTTGTCAGCTGTACAAAATGGAGACACTTTGGTTCAGTGTTTTAGAGCTCACACCTGGAGACCTGCTACTAGTTGGAAATTGGCTTAGATGAATGATTGGCCTTAGCTATTTATGCTTCTAACTCCAGGAGCATGGAGCTAATGGGAAGTAGAATGCTTTTAATCTCATCAACCCACAGAAAGCAAAGTACCAAGTAGCTCCATTGGTGTATGGTAGAACTGTATCATATGCCAATGCAACAGTGGAGTTGGGGAACCAGGGCTCATGAGGTCAGAATGCCAAGATGGTATGATTAACAAGATTGATGATATCACCAACCACCCCCTGCAACTTTCCTGGTCATTCATCTCTCAAATCTGAGGACCACTGCAGATGTCACCTTGAAGGCAGAGAGGGAGGCTACCAACAAAAAGTTTCAGTTTTGGGAAGTTTTTGGATTTTGGATAAGGGAGGCTCAACCTGTATATGATTTTGCCTCCAGGAATGCTACATATTGAAAAGTTCAGTTCAAACATGGTGTCTGGTGGTGGCAGCATTTGCTAAAGTGTGCTGTCCAGTGGATATAGAAGATAAATATAGTCTCACACAGGAGCCACAAGAGTATCTAGAGCAGTAGTTCTCAACTTGTGGGTCCCCAGATGTTTTTGGACTTCAGCTCCCAGATGCCCCAGCCACTATGGTCAATGCTCAGGGCTTCTGGGAGCTGAAGTTTTTGAACATCTGGGGACCCACAGGTTGAGAACCACTGATCTAGAGGGTCCCCAGAGTTGATGGCCACAGCAATGGAACAGGAGAAGATCCTCACTTTGATGGCAGAGGTGGGGATAAGAGGAAGCTCTCACATTTGGTGGCAGTGGTGGCAATAAGTGGAAGTTCACAAATTTGATGGCAGTGGACGGATAGGTAGAAGCCTCTACAGTTGGTGGCACCAGAGGAATAGACAGATACCTCCACAGGGGAAATGGTTAGAACTAGCTTTTCTTGATTCAGATCAGCACAACTGTCTGCACCTCTGGACACCACTTTGGGGGTATGCATATTCAAACTAGCATGATTGGTGCCCGCTCTTTAACATTTACTACTACACCACTGGTCTACTTTAAGTAGGACATAGATCCAATCCAGACTGATGTAGATCTCATGGGACTTACTCTCGGAACACTTTTACAGCAGTGTGAGAGGGTATGTTACCCCACCTACATGCTATGTCCTAAGGATCATAATTATTTTATATCAAACATAGTGAGCCATAGAGATCTACTGGAAGGACATGTAGGCAGTACAGCTATGGATACATATCAAAGGTTTGCTCTGTTTTCTGACACACATCCTAGGTGAATCTGGAAATGGTTCTCACAGACCATTTGAATAGATTTTCAGCAATAATAGCACCAACAGGAGACAAGAGGTCTCTAGGATCAAATTAACATTTCAAACAGCCAGGAATGTGACACCTTGGAGATATGCATCCCCAGATGAGAAAGTCATCTTGCAGGAAACTACAGGATGCTTGGTTGTATTTTCTTGGAACTACAAAGCTGAGATCCATCTTAATAAAAATGCAGCCATCTGATCCCCAGGACATGTTTTAGCTCTGTTCAGCACTATAACTAGGACTCCTTTTTCTCCTCCATTTCGGAGTTCTCCCAGACTCACATACAATGCCTCTGCCAATGGAAAACTCCCCTCAGCCCTGCTCCCTGAGGGTGAGTTGGCCTTTTTGCTTGCTTTTCCCAGCCAAAGACTTCTGGATTGGTACAGTATTACCCCAAAACCCTTATGTCTCTCTTAATTTTCACCTCTTTCTAAATTTCTATAGTCTTGTATGCTTGTGGAAGTGAATGCAGCTGAGTGATTGTATGGATTTTAACATCTATTTCAATAAAATACTTAAATTTGAACAGTTAGCCTGATTCTCTGTGATCCAACTCCGTAAAGCTGGGCTAAGATCCTTAATTACTCTGCCCTCTTTGCATTGCTACAGCAGTGTTCAGAGCTAATTTTCCCCACAAGTGATAATTTTGACAAGTGATGGGAATCCCCGTAAGGGACTCCCAGAAAGCAGGGTAACAGGTAGCTGTAGCTCTCTAGAAGTTGCTGGACTCCAATTCCTATCAGCCTTAGCCAGTGTAGCCAAGAGTAAGCTCTGATGGGAGCTGCAGACAAAGCATATGCAGAGAGCAACATGGTCCTATCCCTAACATACAATACGGTGTTCTTTAAGAAATTTCAAGGGACCATCAAATTATACCAATGTCTGCCCCTGCCCTACCAATTAACTCAAGGAAACTAAAATAAAGACTTTCAGTAAATCTTCTTTATTTTAGTTTCCTTGAGTTAATTGGTCTTAAAATCCAAGTCATCAAAAATAACTAAATGCTAGATTTTAGGGGAAAACACTAGGATGGAAGTAGTATAGTATGTGAAAAACCACTGTAATCTTAATTCTACTCCCTTTCTCCCTCTTTCCTTCCTTCTGATTTCTCATTGCCTAGGTCTCTAGGAAAATAGGCCTAGCAGTAACGGTAATCTCAACAGAAAGAGAATAACAAGAGTTTCACTAATAGAGTGCAAGCCTGTACCTATTTACTCAGAGGTAACCCCCCCCTTGAGTTTCATTGGGCTTACTTGAAAGTAACTGTGAGTTTGCACCCTTAATCACTGAATGATGTACCTGAAATGCCATGTGTCAAGAATCCCTGCTATGGCTCAAAACAAGCTCAAAAGTCTTTTAAGTATTAAGAGCTTAATCTGCTCCCCCTCCCTGCAAAGATCTGACTTGCCCTTAATCCAGATAAAAGAGAATAAATTACACGCTGTGCTCTCTGGTGGCTTGGAAAGAAGAAACAGGTGTGCAGATGCAATGCTTAAATAATATTAATTATATTCCATCCTAACCTCTCTCCCTCCCATGATAACCTAACATATTATAATTATTAAATCTTCTTGAACTACTGGCTAATTGACTCACCTTGTGCAGAAAAAATAAACAGGCCAGAGAAAATGGGCCCTGTCAGCACTGACAAATGGCGGCTGGGAAGAACCAAGCAGGGTTAGGAAATCTACTCTTATCTCCAATTACTGATTGGAGATGACAGCAGGATTTCCCCATGATCCACATACTCTTCCAGTTGGGAAGGTGAGTGATGTGGGGAGGGCATTGCCTCATACCAGAACTGGGATATGGTTAGAAAGGGGATTGCATAAACCCTTTAGAGACCTTATTGGGGAACCTTTGCAGATCACATTAGGCCTAGGGCTGAGAACTTCCCTCACGCTGACATTAAGATTGCAATCCATCCTCCTGTGTGCATATTACTTACATATTTGGAATGGGATCTCTATAGGGTCTAGTAGAACCATTCTTCTTTCTTCTCCCTTATCCATAAGTCTTTTGCTAGGGTTGTAAATCCTGAGCCAGTTCATCCTTCTGCTGGAAACAAGAAATGCAAACAAACAAGCAAATTTCTCATTGGAATGGTGAAATGTGTTGTTGTTGTCCTTGCCTCAGAAGGATTTTGCACATGTCTGTAAATGTGCAAAATTTAAACTGCAATAAATATTGCCTTGTTGTGCAGACTACTAAAAAGTGGTGGCATCGGATGGCTTATTTATGTCTTTTTGATTAACCAGCCTGTCTTTCAGTGCTCATTGTGTCTGTGTATGTCTAACTACTCAAAGGGGAAAGATTCTAGCTCTGCACAAATGTGGAAATTACAGAAAACATGAGCCAAAAAATGCTCAGTGTCTTAGCCTCATGCTGGAGGCAGGGCTTGGAAATCTTCCATAGACTGTCTCAGTAATCTCAACCAAAACCTTGCCAACTCTGAGATGCCCCCCCCGCCCTCTACATCTCAATCTTTACTGATGCACACCTCTCATATATAAGTCCAGCCAACTTGTTCCTTTAAAGTTCAGACTAAAAGCTAGAGTGGATTCTTTGGTGCAGAAGCCAACAATGACTATCACAGAGAATGGCTAGGCAACTCAAAAGCAGGGACAGAAGAGGATCACAGAATCATAGAATCACAGAGTCATAGAACTGGAAGAGACCATGAGGGCCATCCAGTCTAACCCTCTGCCATGCAGGAATACCCAGTTAAAGCACTCCTGACAGATGGTCATCCAGCCTCTGTTTAAAAACCTCCAAAGAAGGAGACTCTACCACACTCCAATGACTTTAAAGGAACTGTCTAAAATGGTGAACTCCATGTCCAGAACAGATTCAGCACGTTAGGTAACTCCTCTAAAATTTGGACTGAAACCAGAGCAGATTCCCTACCTCACTCACATGAGAGAAAAAACTTTCCATGGACCATATGTGCTGGTTTTGTAGGGGAGGGGTATAGAAGAGTGTGCAGCCCTCTAAGGTCCCTGGAGGGGCTAATATGGTCCCAGTAGCCTCTGACTGTTGCTCACCTCTACTGTAGAGTCTGCACAATGAAGTAAGCTGCAGTGGAGACTTTCTATTAAAAAGCTATTAAACATCTCACCTTTCTGTTATCTACTACATGAAGATCTGGTATCTCAGAGTTATACATCTGAACATTCTGACTCTATCTGTTAGGTCTTCTGCTAGCTCATTATCCTGTTTCTACAATCCCAGTAAAACAAGGGGTATATTGAAGGCATTGATGAATAGTGGTGCACTCTCCAAGAATTTGCAACTGCTGGAATCCTGTTGGTTAGAGCAGACACATATAATCAATTGTTGAGTGATGAATTGACTCATAGGCCATTTCCACACAGGGTTTTTAAAACGGGGCAGAGCGTCCTCCAGGGAGGATGTCTGCACCTGGGAGTGGACAGGGTTGAACCTACTTAACGTAGATCCACACCTTAGCCTGCTCCGGAATGAAGCATGCTTTTGAAAGACCGCTAAAAACAGGTCTTTCAAAAGCGCAGAGCTCGCCACTGTGAGCCTGATCCCTTATGCAGATTCGCAGGGTCGCCCCAATGCGAGCCTGCGATCTGCCGGAGGTGGGCTTTAGAGCACGCACTGCTCCGGAGAGGCGTGGACCAGACCGGGAAGCCAAGAAATCCAGTAAGTAGCATCACAGGGCAATTCGCTCACCCCATGAGGAAATGGCCATAGATAAAGCCAATTGATTCAGTAGCTCTACTTTAGTTCAAACTAAGAACACAGAACAAAGGTTACAATTGTGTGTGTTGACTTAAGGTAACCCCATGAATTTCATAGAGTTTTCTTTGGCAAGGAATACTCAGAGGTGATTTTGCCAGTTTCTTCCCCTGAAATATAGCCTAAAGCATCTGGTATGCATTGGCAGTCTTCCATCCAAGTACTAAACAAAGCTGACCCTGCTTAGCTTCCAAGATCAGACAGGATCCTGTGTCTTTAGGGTATTTGGAACTCTGCTTACAGTACTACAAACTGAAACATCTATTGCACAAGAGCCAAAAATGGACAGTGGCCCCTCCACTTTTGTGAGGGTTTGGGGCACAGAACCCTTGCAAAAGTGGGAAAAAAGCAATTAATTCCCTACCATTCTCCCTACAATTCCCTTCTGGGGCTCCCCCTTTCCAGTTCCCATGCAAAACAGAAAAGAAGGTAGGTGGGGAAAGCCTTGTGTGAGTTCTCTGCACCAGGGCAAAATGCATAAGAATTGGAGAGGGAGCTCCAGAAGGGGAAAAGAAGGTTTGTGTAAGGCTTCCTCCACCCGCGTTCCCTTCTGTTTTACCTTTCTGTTTTGAGGTGGAGAATAGGGGGGAAGGCACATGTGCTCTCGAATAATCAAATTCATGAAGGTCAAACCCATAAATGTGGAGGGAGGACTCTAAAACCATGAATGTTGTTTTCTGATGTCTATATGTCAGTACTTTGTACATGCCAAAATATTAAGAGCTCCTTGGCGTCCCAAATCAATAAGACACATAATTCTCAGACTGATCATCCATCTAGACACAATAAAGCAGTAAAAATATGTTAGCCATGATAAATAGATTGAGCTTTATAATCCCCAGCCTGGCAGATTTGATCATAAATACACACAAAACGATTTGTCTTCTGGAAAAAATACCAAACCGAGCATGTGTTCCTTTAAATTGCACTGCAACCTAATGCTGTATTTTTATAGATCAAGTGACAAATAAGTCACAGTTACATAGATGGTAATGCAGAAAATACGTAGGCCATGATCCTATATAAGGCTGGAAGAACAGAAAGCTCTGACAGCAAAGTTACACATTGTAGGCTTTCAAAAAGAGAGAACAGAGTACAGCATCAGTGTGAGGAGTTCAACTGGGAATTTTCCAGTGAACTTTATGGGCCAATCAGTGGCCATCTTGATTGATGGGGACAGAGTTGTCCCTACACTGTGGACTGGAATTTAAGCCAGGTCATAGTCTAGCCAGGCAAACAGAGGCAATCACTTCTGTTAAGAGATATTGGATGTCTCCTTATGAAAGCTTGAAAAAAGTACAACTGTTAGTGCAAATCCCAAGCTTTACCAGCATAATTTCCTAGTAGGATCCAGGCCAAAAGCTTTACTTCCAAAACAACCACCACAAAATATTAAAAACAAATAAGTTGAGCTTGGGACACCTGTCATCCTATTTGCTTAAATCTTATTTGCAAACACATTTGTCAGTTGTTCCCTCCAAGTATCTAAGACTTTAGTCTAAAGCCATTTCTGTGGTAGCCTTTATAGTGCTATTATTCTACTTTCAACATCCTATGGAATCCTGGAGTTTGCAGTTTATTGAGGGGCCTAAACTGCAAACCCCAGGATTCCATAAGATGTTGAAAGCTGAACAATAGCAATATAACAGGTTAGTGTGGCAATGGCTTAAGATCTAGTGTGGGGTAGTGGCTACAATGTTGGACTGGAACTATTTTTTCCAGATTTCTTCAGGCCTTATGTTCTCCAACCAGTACATTGGCTGAGTAATTCTGGGAGCTGTAACCCCAAAATAAAAACTTTTTCAGAGCTCCACTTCCAAGAGTGCCTGTTTTGGACATTAACCAACCAAACAACATTGATCTAAGATGGCTTAGATGCAGTATCTGGTGTCACCACCGATCCTATTCCTTCTCTTTAGGGATTAGGAAAAGTAGTTCAGCTATCTGAGGATATTTCACTTCTAGTTATCATGGTGAATAGCTATTGATGCTAGGTTTCTGAAAAGTTATTTGTCTAGAGCAACTTGCTGGCAAGGCCTTTTAACATTTATGCCAATCTCTTCATGATGGAGCTTTGCTTGGGGTTCTCTAGTAGCTGATTCCCAGTTCAAAGATTCTCTTTTCAGAACACTATTATTATTTGGAGCTGATAAATTACTGTAGGTGCCTGCATGATGTTTATGTTTCCTATGTATCTGCCAGAATGCATGTTTGTTTGTTTACACGTGTTTTTAATATACTGCTCAGTACACTACAGCCTCTAAACATATGTATTAAAAACACAGAAAAAATAATAGAAACTAATTTTTAAACAATTTTAAAAGAAAAAAGAAAAAGAAAGAAGGACCAATTCGTATACAAGCCATAGTTATGCAAATACATTCCAGCCACAACCTGGTATCCAGATTCAGGATTACAGATGGCCCTCAACATTTGCGGGTTTGACTTTCACAGATTTGTTGCTTTCAAAGTTTCTCCAACTCTTTCCCCTCCAACTCAAGCACTTCTTTTCCAGGGGAACTTTTCCTCTTGGCAGCTCCAATCAGGCAGCACAGCCCTTTTAAAAAAAACACTTCCAGTCCTCCTCCTCTCCATTAGCCACTGGCTGGCCAACTAAAGATGGCTTGCAGGTTTCTCAACACCACAAGCCCTCTCCCAATGAACCCAAAGAGGGAGATGGGAGTCATGGAGGAAGTATAGGGTCATCATGCCAACCCCCACTTCCTTCTCTTTTCCCTGACCTGGTTTTCATCCTGGGTGTCCATTCTCCCCACCATGCCTTAAATGCCTTCAAACACATTTTGATATTTGTGATTTTTCCACTTTTGCAAGGATCTTGTGCACCTAACCCTATTGAATGTGGAAGGCCATCTATAAACTGAAACTGTAAAATCAGCCTTCAATCAGATTGTAAGAACAGGTTCGAGTCCTGTTCCTGTAGCCTGTGTTTTGACTAACTAAATGGACTTCTATCTTGTCTGCATTAAACCTCAGGGGTTTAACCCCCCCTCCTCCAGCCTATTACAGACATCAGACACTTAGGAGCTAAAACAACTTCCTTGCATTTAGTTGAAAAGAGGAACTAGAGTTGGGCATCTTCAGCTGTTGGTGGGTAGCCAAATTTCAGAGCTGCAAAGTGTAAATCATGGGTGAGAATTTTGTGGCCCTCCAGAGCCATTTCCCTACTAGACTGTTACAGTGCTGTTATTCCACTTTTAACATCCCATGGAATCCTGGGGTTTGCAGTTTAGGGAGGAGCCTTGAGGATGTTGAATGTGGAATAATAGCACTATAACAGTCTAGTGCAGAATTGACCCTGATGTTGTTGAATTACAACTCCAAGCAGCCAAAAGCAGCATAGTCAATGGTGAGAAGTTCAGGGAGTTACAGTTCAACAACATCTGAAGGAATGCACAATTATCACCCATCCTAAATCCAGATGCAAGTCCCAGCTAGAGAAGACTCATGGAATCAATGTGATTTCCATAAGTACTCATTTTGTATGTTTTTGCCCGCCTTTAAGTTAACCAACTTACAGGGATTCTGTCGTAGAGTTTTCTTGGACAAATTTATCCAGAGAAGATTTGCTAGTTCCTTCCTCTGAGGCTGAGAAAGTGTTATTTGCCCAAGATCACACAATGAGCAGGGATTTGAATCCTTAGCAGCCACCATGGTGTAGTAAACTGTAGTATAACTCTGGAGACCTGGGTTTGAATCCCCGCTCAGCCACAGAAACCCACTGGGTGATCTTGGACAAATCACACTCTGTCAGTCTCAGAGGAAAGCAAAAGCAACCCCTCCTCAGAACAAATCTTGCCAAGAAAACTTTATGACGTGTGTCTTAGGCCCTCTATAAGTCAGAAATGACTTGAAGGCATACAACAGACACCTAGTCAAACACTATAGTCACGACATTATGCTGGCAGTAATTGGGATTGGATAACTTAGCATTCAGCAATTGATTCAGTGGGTCTAGCTGTAATTGATATTGGCAATTGAAGTTAGACCCAAGCAAACTCTTCCATTTTCAGCCTAGGCTTCATGAATGTTACCCTGATTTCTGGGGTCCTGGGAAGGACACTTCAATGTGCTCATAATGGAGAATGGGAATTAGCAAGGGCACCGCTAAGCAATGCAAGAGGCAGGGCACCCTAGCGAGATCTTGAACCCAAAGTCTACGGGGTCAGGCCGAGTCAATGAGCAAACAAAAGTAAATAATAATTGTTTTCTTTATTTGTGAAAAACACAGTCACAACGTATGTATGCAAACACACTCACACAGACCTATTGAAAGAAAGGTAGGAGTTGGATAGAGGGATTTTGAGAGTGATTTTAGCATGGGAAATACTACACCTGTCCTGAAGCCCGGGTAGTCTGAAGAAAAGTCCGTAGAAGTGGAAATTCTCAGCACGTGGAGCTGAGGGGAAGGTGAAGAAGCGCTCAAAATCAGGGGGTCTTATAGGGGAAAATGTGCCCGTAGGCTAGTCCATTCCCGGGGAAAACAATGGGTTTCGGGCTGTAGACAAAGCCTCTGAAAGGTCAGTATTTTACATGGTTGAATTATGACAGCGTTGTCAATAGAGTAGACAGTATGCAAACGCGGAGTGCTTGACAGTTGAGTATTCGGGTCGTCAAGCTGCCTGCTGGGGGTAAGGAGTCTTCTGTAAACAGCGCGCGTACATAATGTGATCTTAAAAGGGAACTTGCCTGGAGGTCTCCTGAAGCTGCAGTCCGGCAATTACTGGCCTGCCTGGATTTGTTTTGAATCGTTCAGCTGTTTTCGGCTGAGCCCGTGTGCATGCTTGTCTGGGGGCCTTGCAAGCACATGGAGCAGAATGGATAGTGAAAGCCAAATTCTTGATATCAAATGATATCTAATATGCCACAAGATCGGACTAGAAACTACGGTAACATGAATATGTGAAGTTTCATGTATATGTGATTCTATCTCAAGCTGCTTTTATCATCATTCCTTTAAAAAAAAATGCAGGCTTTCCCCCACTTGACTGACAGGTTAGTGACTGGAGCACTGTCAGAAAACAGAATTAACTGAAAAGCAGAACCCATGGACTGTAGGGACCAAGAAGGACTGATAGAGGCTCACTTGTTACTGGCTGACTGCATGCTACTTGCAAAGTTTCTCAGCCAGCTTAACACTTTTTTTATCCCTCTCAGCTCACTTTGCAAGCAGCACAGTCATGAGAACATTTCCAAGTGAGTCTCTATAGGCAAAAACAACTCATGAAAGAGCAGAACTCTCATCAAATTAATGGAACTTAATGTGGAAGCATCAAAAGATCAAGTCATCAGACATGGGATGTCAGAAGTTGGGGGCTTCCTGTAGCTGCTCTGAGAAGTATTGCTGTAAGAGTAGAGTATATACAGAACAAATCAAATGGAGCAAAATGAAATAAAATATTTGTCAGAGGTTTCACGGTTGTTCCTCATCACGTGTTCACTTTCCAGTTGTGCCAAATAACTGTGAGGAAAACATATTTGGATCGATGAAGGTCTTTCTACCCATTGTTTAGTGCTATTATTCTACTTTCAACATCCTATGAAATTCTGGGGTTTGTAGTTTACTGAGGCCAAAGAACTCTCTGGCTGAGAATTCCAAATGCCCCTCCCTAAACTGCAAACCCTAGGATTCCATAGGACGATGAAAGTGGAATAATAGCACTATTACAAGATAGTACAGAAATGGCCTCTGATAGATAACCAAGATCCCAGTTTGCTTGAATTTTCTCCTTCTGTGAACTTTTGTTTTGGATAGATCAGCAAGAACCCTGCAGCCGCATCTTTTCCTTTAAACAAAAACTCTGGGGAATCTGGGGGCAGGCTGGCTGTTTCGGCGATTTTGTGTTACTCCTAACAGAGATGAAATATTCAGATGCTGGGAATTGTGAAGGTGTTAAAAACACTACTGTTCGCAGGAATCTCTCATAGTATTTATATATTTACTAGCTCTTGTCCTCTGTTTCAACTCAGGGTGTTAATAATAAAAACTAATAAAGGATTTGCAGTTGGGAAAAGAGGAATGAGAATGTTCCCCTGCCATTCCATGGCACTATAAAGGCACAAGAACAATCAAAGCAAATAGAGAAAAAAGAAAAAAAGAAGGAAAATGAAAAAAAAAATGACTCAGAAAAGCAAGTGGGGGAAAAGATGACTCATGCATAGCCTAAGAAGAAGGCTAATTGCTGTTTATCTTTCTGGGTCTTGACGGAAAGACCTGAAGAGGCCTTCATTGCTATGATAGGTGTGTCTCTATGTCCTCTCACACAGAATCAGAGAGCTTAATTCAGAAGGTCAGGGTAGGATGGAGAATTATCTGCATATGATCCCCATTATCCTCAGATCCTTCCACTTGAAAGGCCAGAGTATTCAGGCTATCGGACCATTGGCCTTATGAGAGAGATTTATTTTAGCTCAAAAAAAGAAAAGAAAAAAGAAAAAGGAAAGGATCGAGGTTTTAATGAGTCTTCAGAAAAAATAAGTCCAATGAGGAATATGTTCTTTTCAGGGGTTGTTTTCATCCTAGAAAGGCAGGAGAGAGAGAGAGAAAAATTCTCCATGTGCTAGGAGTGGAGAAGGGCACTGTGAAATCAACATATTATTATATTCCAGATTCTGCATTGGTCTAATACCATGATTATACCAGCTAAAAAGGTCAGAGAGCTGTGTACATTTCAAGTTCTCCAGATCTTTTTATCAGACATGATGTTTCCCTCTCCCCTCAAAAAAAAAAAAAAAAAAAAAAGTGGTGGAGAAGTGGAAAGGAGGGGAAGAGGAAGCTGTGTTTCAGAACTGGCCAAGATTCTACAGTGGGATTACTTGTGTTACCATGGTTCTGACATGCCTGGTGATAGCACTAGATATCGCTTGATCAGACTTATTTGGCCTCCATTTGACCTTTCTCTGCCACCCTGCTCCACGTGTTTGCAAGGGCCACCTGACAAGCACGTAAACAGGTGCGGCCGTTAATGGTTGGACATTCCAATCCCCATTTAGGCAAGCAGATTAATGCCTCTCCATTGCTTCAGGGACCATTTTCTTGCAGACACACCTTGCTTAAGTGCAACTTTACACAAAGACGCTTGGCTGAGAGCCGGCACTTTCTTTATGCCAAGCCATTTGCATACTGGCTACACTATTGTCGTCTAGCGGTAAGCTCATCATGTAAAAACCTGACCTTTTCCAATGCCTTTGTCCCGCTCCAAATTTTCTTTGTTCTCACCGAGCATGGCATGGCCTGTGGGCACAATCCACCCTATAAAAAGTCCCCAATTCCGAGTGCCCCTCGGAACACTCAGGACTGCTATCCTGGCTTGCTGTTGGTTTGTCCAGCGAGTCGCTCCCTCAGTGAACTGCACTGAGCTTTCTTCCCTGCAACCTCCACTTCTCTCCAGGATTACAAGATAAGGTGTCATATCACCCATTTTCCCCGAAAACTTCCATTTCTATTCTAGTTAGTCGTGTGCATGTGGTGTCTTATTCGTTGTTTGTCCTTTAATAAAGCTATCATCTTTGTTACTTTTAAACTTGTCTGGCTGCTCTTCTGACCTGACGCTGTAGACATAAGGTTGCAAGATCCCAGCTAAGTTACCCTGCCTCTCGTTTAGCTTAAGAGAGTACTCGAGTTAATTTCCCCATCTTGTGATTTTGCTTGGTTATTTGGTCACCCCTCCTGGGACCCCCATAATACAGGGTAACGCTTGGAGTAGATGGCTGGAAATCAGTAAGGAACCTACATCTTCATAGGTAGATATACATCTCAGGAACGAGAATCAAGCATTTTCACAACATCCGCATTCAGTGAAGGATTATTGTGATGTTACTATGTGGAGGATCCAGTAATAGGACCAATGCACAACAGGACTGAGGCACAATGCGGCACTAGCTAGGGTGTGCTAATGCAAAGCATGCCAGGACACTTGTACTGGTCCTCAACAAACACCTTCACAATTTACAAGGAGGATTCCTTAGTGCCTCTGCTACATAGCTAAGTATATGTAAAGTGTCACACTCTATTATTAAGAGGGCAAAGATTTTGCTATGCATATTTGCCTGAATCAGGGGTGGGAAGCACGGTGATGTATGCTGGGAGTTCCAGTACACTGCATTTAGAAGGCTACCTGATTCCCACCCTGGACTAAATTAACTCAGCCATTATTATTGTTGTTGTCTGTTCTTCAACTGAATAGCTGTCATTCTTAGGATGTTTATTCTAATGTTTATCTGAAATCTGGCAGTGATCTCTGTGCTTGTGTATTTCTTGGGATTCTTGACCTCTGGACTGGCTAGATTTAACAACTTGTCTTATCTTTTTGGCCTTGGTTGCCTGGACTATTGGCACTGTGTAATAATTTTTGGACCAGCTGAGACCTTGCCCATTTGCTTCCCTTCCATGAACTTCCCAGATTACTCATGATTGACCTGGACTGGCTTGACTTACCTGTAGCTGCTTCCCTACAATAGTCTGTCTCTTTGGGCAGTTGCTGCCTGTAGGTTATAATACAGGAACAAGCAAGTGGATTTTGGCCATGATATACAAATATCCCGTGACTGAAATAGAGAGGGCTAGCATGCAATATTTTCAATATTTCAACCATTCTTCACTACCCTTTGGAATTATCCTTATACGGCTAAGTAGCCCTCTAGGTAGGTTCTCTGTAAACATCTTACCAGGCTTGGAAAATGTGTACACTTAACATTCTGGCTCAGAGGATTGCTTGGAGGACTCTTGTTTTTGTTTGTTTGTTTCCATTCTGGGGAAATCACAGGTTTATTTACTATTCAAACAAAGGCACAGATCTTTGCCACTTGCACATTCTGTCAGGATAAAGCTGAGCGTGAGAAGCCCTTGAAATGCTTAAATATGCAAAAGCCGAATTAAAGAGATGGAATGACAATGGCTCACATCATGATGCAGATATTATATATTAAAAAAACTAACATACTCTTCAAATTTGTTTTTCCACTATATCTATGCATCCTGTAAAATGCAATATGAGTGATTAACATCACATCTTGCAAAGCACACCCCCAATGAACCACAGAAGTAAAATCTTCATGATATCAGTACTGTCCACAGTCAGTTCAATGGAGAATTTCATTTCTAATAGGCCATAACAATTATTTCCTGCTGTTCCTTAGAGCTATCCCATAATTCATTGTTGCTTGCCAGGGAACTGAGGGAAACTGGAATCATTCAATAAGCCACACCTTCAACCAATAGAAGGAATAGTTCCAGGGCTTTAGCGATAAAGTAAGGACCTTCTGTACCTTGTTATCTTGCCTTCTTGTTGTTTTGTCTTGAGGATGTGACGCTGTTCCAGGTGTGGATCTTTTCATGCAACTGTACATGCCATGACTTCACCCTGTGGAATCCTAGGATTTGAAGGATGGTAAGGTACTTAGAATACCCTACAGAATTCTAAACATCTCACCAAGCTACAAATCCCACAGTCCCATAGGCTGGATCTGTGTCAGTTAAAGTGGTATCAAACCACCTAACTGTGCAGTATGGATACAACCCAGACCCTTAATATTAAGGTAAACATCTTCTGGACTTTGTCTTGTTGTTTTGTCCTGGGGACATTCTGAGGAAGGGCAGAACTGTGCTGAAATTCTCTGCTGCTGTGACAACTTGCTCATTAAGTTTGTTCTTCTCAGCAAGATTATAAAATATTTGAGAAAGCAGCTTACATACTCCAAAGTGCTGTTGTCCCTATTGTTATTTGTCTCTGACTACTGAATGCATTGTGCATTCTCTTTCAAAATGAGCATTAAGTAGAGCTTCCTTCGGAAGAGTATCTGGTATTTATACTAGCAGAGTAATGCTGTGTCTAACTAGCAAAGTTGAGCTTATGGCTGTAATACATAGTTGGGATGTGTGGAATTAAGGTTTTAAGAAAAAGAAAAAAAGTATTTCAAGAGGTCCACTCAGGGATAGTACAGGAGGGGAAAAAAAACCCCAGCAACTTTAGACTTGGTTCCAGAGGCTTTTAAAGCTCGCAACATAGGGCTACCTCAGTTAATGAAGAAGATGTGTTCCTGGGCATTACTTTTTTAACCAAAATAAAAAAAACAGTACTAGCAAGAACAACATGGAAACAACAGGAACAGGTGAAATGAGGTGTTCAGAATTAAACACAGTACTCCGGATGAGCACATAATACGATAGGACTGTTACTTCCCTTGACTTGTAAATTACAGTTCTACTAATGCAGGCTAAAATATTATTTCCCTTCTGGTAGGAAAATGAGAGCTAGTGTAGTATAGCTGTTTGAGCATTGGGCTATGATTCTGGAGACCAGGGTTCAAATCTCCACTCAGTCAGAGAACCCACTAGGTGACGTTGAACAAGTCACACTCTCTCAGCCTGAGAAGGTGGCAATGACCATCCCCCTCAACAAATCTTCCCAAGAAAACTCCATGATAGGTTCACCTTAGGTTTACCATAAGTTCAAAATGACTTGAAGGAAGCAGAGGACACAAGAAAGAAACACATTCCGCTGCAAGATTTTGTTTCAGGCCCCACTAGTAATGCGGATTCATAGAACTGAAAGAGATACAAGGGTCATCGAGTCCAGCCCTGTGCCATGCAGGAATATCCATCCTCCATATGACACCCCTTCAAATATTAAAACATAGCTGTCATTCCCCTCACAACCTTCTTTTCTCCAGGCTAAACATACCCAACTCCCTAAGCCATTCCTCATAAGGTATGGCTTCCAGACCTTCTACCATTTTGGTTGCCCTCCTTTGGACATGTTCCAGCTTGTCTCTCTCCCTCCCTCTCTCTCTCTGTATCTATGTATGTGTGTATAGATAAATAAATAGATAGATATGATAGTCCAAGATCCAATAGCATGCTTGCATAGTGTAAATGGACAAAGTAGTAGCACTAGATCATTCTTTTCCTGAATACCCACATTGCACAACCCATTGTCTATCTGCCAATGTGCCTGCTTCTTGCTGGTTTGTGCAATAGTAATGCACTGTGGCTGGTCTGCAATCTCAGTGAAACAAATAGAACTTTGAAGGCATTGATGAATACGTGTGCACCATCCAAGAACATACACCTATATAGCTGGAATCCTGTCCCAACTGGGCCCATTCATTCATTTGCTGAATGACAAGTTAACATATAGGTAAATCTAGTTGATTTCATGGTTCCATTCTAATTTCATGATTTCGTGGTTCCACTGTAATTTGGATTAACTATAAGAATTAGGCAATAAGAATTTAGGCATGGAACTCTGCTTCTACAGCCACGAGATTAATACATTCATTGCACAACAGCCAAAAAAATGCAACCACATGCATATGGGAAATTACACATATCTATGATACTAAAAAGTTTTGATGCAGTTATAATTCATATATACAGATATGTAGCAGATACTGTGAATTCAGCAGTACTCTTTCCCCACCTGAAAACTGATTACACTCCCATTCAGAAATAAAGAGGAAGGATGCAAGTGATAGGCCACTCTTTATTGAACCATTTACAGCCCCCTTAAACCTGCCATGGAGCCTATCCTAGTGAGGAAAAATGGATGAGGCTGGTGGTCCTACTCAATCTTCCCCTCTCCATGACATGGTGAGCCAGCTAAGCCTTATGCAGTCTGTTGTTTCACAGGCTATCGCCTGAGGGCTATGCCTGCAGGAAAGCTACCCTACCCACCAACCCCCTCAAACCTTGCACTTAAGTTACTAGAACTAATCTCAAGGGCAATTCACTTCTAAACGCCTGAACCCCACACAATACGAAGCATCAATCCAGAAACAACTGTTCATACACTAAGCGCTCACTTATCCCCAAATCCAGATTTTCTCCTTTCCCGCCCAGGTGTGACTTGTGCTCACTCTGGCCAGGTTTTCCTATGTGTCCTGTGAGCAACCAGTATAAGGTGAGTGAAAATTATCCTGCCCCCTCTTTTTTAACATGGTCAATCAGGTGAAAAAGTCCAAAATTCCTACCTGGCTCTGAATGATGACCAGCTGAATCCTACACTGATCTATGGGATAGGAGGGTGGGCTAGTTTGATGAAGAAAAGGCCAACATTGCGGCATACCACAGTTACATATCCTGATACCAGATGGGTTGTCACACTTCCTGCACCTGCCCCCTCTTTCCAAGAATGCAAACAAAGCACCACCCTTCCGGCAGCCTATAGAGGTATGGAGGAAGAAAACAGACCCAAATATAATGTAACATAAGAATGAAAGAAGAGCCCTGCTGGATCAGACCAAAGACCCTCTCTAGTCCAATGTTCTGTTCACACCATCCATGCCACTGTGGATTTTCAGCAAGATGCAAGTACAACCACACTCTCTGCTTCAAATTCCCCAACTACTAACCTTCAGAACCTTTCTGTCTCCAATACTGGAGGTGATATGCAGCTACGTTGACTACGGTCCTAAACTCCATAAACTGATCAAGTCCCCTTTTAAAGGCAGCCAAGTCAGTATCCGTTGCTATATCTTGTGTGTTACCGCAAAAGGTGAAGGACCTTGAGGTCTACCAGCAGTGCCAGTGTCTCCTTAAGAAAGTGGGGAATTATATCTAAAAAAGGATATGTGAGACGGGGGCTATGGGACCTTTTGACCTGTGTATACCAGTACTAACTGTAGGACAGTAGTTGAGAGTTTTTAAAAAAGCCCTGGTGGCGCAGTGGTTAAATGCCAGTACTGCAAGCCACAAGGTTATGAGTTCGATCCTGCCGGGCTCCAAGGTTGACTCAGCCTTCCATCCTTCGGTAGGTCGGTAAAATGAGTACCCAGCTTGTTGGGGGCATGTATAGAAAAATGTATCGAAATACATGCTATTTCTAAGTTGTTCACCGCCTCGATCCATATGGAGAGGCGGGATACAAATAAATAAATAAAAAAATAAAAAATAAATGTTTTATTGGGGAAGTTCAAAGGCAATAAATCAAACAGTCTCATGAGTCATACAAGGCTATCAGAGAGAAAGGTTGGATAGCAAAGGGATTTTGGGATGAAGCGGGTGATCATTACCATTCCAGAATCAGGACATTGAGGTGAAGTGTGGCTCAGACTGGTCGAGTTTGAGGGTGTCACAATGAACAAGAATCTTGGGGACCTAGCACAGCATAGCACACCAATGTACATCCAAAGTACTACAAGCTTCTGGGCTCAAAGCCAGGGTTTAAGTATGCTGTTTCTCACCCTGAAGGGGAATGTGTTAATTGCTCTCTGGAAGGGCAAACAAAAGGGGTCTGCAATGGACCAATGGTCTTCAGCTGACAAAGCTTTGATGGGAGTTGTGATAGTCTCTTAATGCCTGGACCAGTGAGGGAACAAAGGAGAGTTTCTGTGGGAAGAGAATACAGGATGATGACAATCGGTTGCTTCACAGGGGCATTCTTGTTTGCTATTATATTTGAAGGTTAGGTCATTGAGAGGATCATCACAAGTCCATCAGCACAGGGGCTTTCCCATCTAATCATCTTGAGCTTACAACCTGGCTATGCTGAGGTCATCTGTCTTAGCAGGCAGCTTCTACTTATGGCCTTCCAGCCATAAGTGTACGGTTTTTATATTGGAAATGATATTACTTGCTAATTAAATTATATTTCTCACCAATTATACTGTACCACAGTAGCATGTGGCAGTGAGTTTCACAGTTTCACCTATGCACTATACAAAAATCTTTCCCAAATGGCTAACTCTTCAGCTTTAGCAGGATACCCTGGGTTTTAGCATTATGAGAGAGCAAGAGAATCCATCTATCCTCTTACTCAACACTGTGCACGGACTTATCCCCATCCTCACATCTTCTCACTTGCCTTTTTTCCCCCAGCTAAGTAGCTTCAAACATCATAAACCTTCCTCACAGAGGAGTTTCTCTGCTCACGTAAAAGGATGCTTCTCCAGCTAATAAGCAAACAAACAAAACAAACCTTGCTACCATTCTGCAAAGTGGAGAATATGAAACATGATAAAGTATCTGGATTAAGAGAAGCACCACTCCGATTTCTATGACTATACTATGCATCCAGAAAACTAGAATGGAACAGTAGGGGAAGCTAGTGCTTAGGACCATGGAAGTAATTGATTTAATATGAAGCAAGTACCGATACATAAGAGAATTTCATTCTTGAATAAATTTCACTTCTTGACAAACTCTGTAATGGGCTTCAGACAGGAAAGGGAGCAGGGTGAGAGCTTGCATTTTCTGCCACCTGCATCAGAAGCAATCTGTACTTCTCATGAGAGCAGAATTACAAAAATGAAGGGAAAAAAAGCAAGTGGGAAAAAAGAGTAAAGAGAGGCTTGCTCTTTTGAATAAGGCAATCTCTTTTTCCTTAAAAAGCAGGGGAATGTGGGAAGGGAATTCCACTTCTCTCTTTCTCTTCCTTACCAGGACAGTACCTTGCTTCATTCATTTTTAGAGCAGGTGGCAGCAGATTACTGTTGAACATGGAGGGCGAGAAAGCCACTCTTCAATGCACTCCCAATAACACTCCATCAAGATGGGCTGTGTTTCAAGATCCAATAGTTACCTTGTTCATTTCTGTGCAACAGAAGACTAAAAGTTGAAAAATCAAACACTGCCCTCTTCCGTGATTTCTGGGATATTGCAGCACAAATGACCAAGGATGGTGAGCTGATTATTATGTGTGAGACTGGAGACTGCAACCAAGAAATCAGAAGACTAGGATCTAGATAAGCAGCTGAAGGCATTAGACAAGATCCTGAGGTGTAAAGATACATCACTGAATACTAGAGTTAGGATTGTCCATGCCACTGTATTTCTAGTTTCTCTGTATGATTGTGAGAGTTGAACAGTGAAGAAAGCTGACAGGAAGAAAATCAGCTCACTTGAAATCAGTGATGTAGACTCAAATCAGAGGCCATCTCCGCACTATGCCGTTTTGTGCTATTATTCCACTTTCAACCTTCTATGGAATCCTGGGGTTTGCAGTTTAAGGAGGAGCCTTTAGAATTCTCAACCAGAGAACTCTCTGGCCTCAGTAAACTACAAACCCCAGAATTCCACAGGAAGTTGAAAGTGGAGTAATAGCACTATAACAGTGTAGTGCGGAAATGGCCAGACTTAAGTCACTTCATGGCCTTGAGAAGGAAGGATCCTTCCTTCTAAAGCTTTTGAAGCTTCAGTAATGGTGAGTAAGAACGATTGTATTCTCCACTTCGGAAAAAGCCTCCATCTTTGCAAATACGAAGTGAGAAGGATCCTGTTCCCCACCTCCAAAGCTGAAGATGGCAAACTCACAAAAGTGGAGGGCCGACTCTACTTAAATTGTTAAAACTGACTTTATTCAACTCTGTCCAGAAATTCTGGAATACAGGTTGGGGTATAAAGTTAGCTCCCTGACTTGAGATTTGGCTTGAGACTTGACTTGAAAGTATCTTGCAAGGACTTGAGACTTGACTTGAGACTCAGCTTGAGACTTGGGCCCCTTCCATATGCGGAGGAAAAAAATGGGCGAAAACACGCTAGGACGGACCTTACCTGCATCCGAGTAAGTCCATCGCCACGTGGAGCAGCGTGTTTTCGCTGTTCCACACTTGTCGGCATCCTGCGGCGTCCTGCGGCATCCAAAATGGCAGCTGGCGGAGGCTCTCCATCAACCGGAGAAGCTCGCCAGCCGGAAAGCCCACCCCCCAGCAGATCTGCAGGCATGCCCTTGCATGCGTCTGCAAATCTACACCGGGCGCTGCAATGCGGCTGCACGCCCGTGCCTTTTAAAAACCACACGAAAAGTGGTTTTTAAAAAGCATGCGGCGGTGCCACTTCCGGTTGCCCTAGCACTAATTGGAGTGTGGAATTACACTAGAGTAATTCGCCCTAATCCATTTTACGGTGTAGACAACCTCTGTCAGAGGTCATACTACACCGTTTTAATACCCCCGTGTGGAAAGGGCCTTGGAGTAAAAGACTTAAATACATCTCACTGCTTGAAATGTAGTGCTGCAGAAGAGTTCTACGGATACAATAGACTTCTAAAAAGACAAATAATGGGTCCTAGAGCAAATCAAGCCTGAATTCTCCCTAGAAACCAATATGACTAAACTGAGGCTGTTGTACCATGGACATATCAGAAGACATGATTCACTAGAAGAAAAATAATAATACTTGCAAAGGGAGGAGGCAGTAGGACAAGAGGAAGACTGCATTACAGCCTGAACATGGTTGTTCTGGCTGGCCCCTGCCGGAACTGCAAACCCCAGGATTCCATAGGAGGTTGAAAGTGGAATCATTGCGCTATAAGAGTGTCGTGCGGAAAAGGCCCAGGTGACTCAGAGAGTTCCCATTCATAGGGTCGCTGTAAGCTGAAATTGACTTGATGGCAGTTAACAACAAACAGTTAGGAGTACATACCCAGATCTATCAGGGACTGATATAAACATCAGTATGATATTTACTCCCCAAAAAAATCTCTTTATAAAATGCTGGTGGTCTTCCTCAGAAATTAATCCTGCTTCATTAGGATTAAATTTCTTCAAAAGCACTAAGCTAGACATGCTGTACTGTGGGGCTGCATTCATCTGAAATTGAATCTTTGTCAAAGTATCTACACTATACAGACCATTTCTGCACTAGACTGTTATAGCACTATTATTCCACTTAACAACATCCTGTGGAATCCTAGGGTTTGCAGTTTAGGGAGGAGCTGGTCGACCCCTCTGTAAACTGCAAACCCCAGGATTCCATAGGATGTTGAAAGTGGAATAATAGCACTATAACAGTCTAGTGCGGAAATGGTCACAGTTGTAGTGCTTTGGAATCATTTTAACTGTCATGGCTTCATCCTACAGAATCTTTGGATTTGCAAATTGATGTGTTATTTTGAATTCTTGGTTAAAAAAAAAAACTTTAGTGCAATGGTTCTCAGACTTTGGCCCTACAGAAGTTTAGAACTTCAGCTTCCAGAATCCCAGACATACTGGCTGGGGCTTCTGGGAGCTAAAGTCCCAAACATCTAGAGAGCCAAAGCTTGAGAACTAGTGCTTTAGCTTTCTATCGATTTCTGGAAGATAATTCCAAGCACCTCAGCAAACTATAAATCCCAAGATTCCATAGGATGCAACCGTAGCAGTTAAAGTGGCATAGCTACAATTTGTGAAGTGTGATGATAACTACACTTTCCTATTCTTTTCTTGTCATTCCAGCCTTTAAAAAAAACAGAACCAAAATCCTGTTGAATATATAGAATATGCAAACATGTTACAAGGGAAGTAAGATAACAATGTACAACTGTGTTCCTTCTACCCACTGTGATTTTATACCAAATACTTTACTTCCTTGAGCCTTCCAGATGTGGCTGGACTACAAATCTCACAACCCCCTATCAGCACAGTCAGTAGTGATGATTGATGGGAACTATTGTCCAACAATGCCTGGAGGGACAAAATGTAACATAGGTTTATCTTAGTAGTGGTTTCCTTCAACTTCTTCAAGGACAGAACAAATAAATCTGTGCAAACTCAGTGTAATTATAGTATATGCATGTTGAGAGATATGTAATTTGCAATCCTTATCTATGTAGAATTCAGTGTGTCTACATTAGCAATATGCACTTCATTCTGCACATGTCTTATTTTAGTGCATCTCCATTTTTTACACAGCACATGATACCGTGAAGAATTTGGCACATGCAGTACCTTGCTCTGTGTGACCTGGGAGATATTTTCCCAGCTCCAAGAAGAACTCCAGTCAATTCATTGTGCATTGGTGTTACTCATACCCTCCAACAGTTCACAGATGAAAACTGGGACATGTGTGGCCAAGCAACATTGGAGTGTGGTCAAGATGGCAAAGGTTATTAATAAGGAAGAACATATAAGCTGAAAGAGGCTGCTGCAGTTTGCTTTTGCCTGAGTCTCCTGGGAGGGGTAAGGTTCTGCTCCTTTCTCTCTAATCCCCCCTCCTGAACGAATTGACTGCAAACTCCTTTTGCCCTTTAAACATAGGACTTTTCTGCACTACAGTGGCCAGCGCTCGCGCGACAGAGGAGGGCGGCTCGCGCAAGAAGCCTTCTCCGGGAGGCTGCCGCTTCCCCCTCCTTCCTTCCGCAGGCGAAGGAACGAGCGGGGAAGCGGCAGCCTCCCGGAGGCGGCGGCAGCTCGAGCGTCCATCCATCCCCCCCGCGCGCGTGAGAAAGGCACTCGTCCCGTCCACCCCCCCGCGCGCGAGAGAGAAAGGCGCTCGTCCCATCTGCCCCCCCTGCGCGCGCGAGAGAAAGGCGCTCGTCCCATCCACCCCCTCGCGCGCACGCGCGCGAAGCAGGACGTGTCGCATCCGTCGCGGTAGCGCCCCGCCCCGTCCCTTCCTTCTGCAGGGGCGGAGGGAAGGAAGTGCGACCCGGCCGGCTCCCGGACGCTTCGCACGAGAGGTAAGTGCACGTGGGCGCCGGGAGCGTTGCGCGAGCGTGGGTGATTTTCGCTTCGAAGAGAAAATCAAAAAACCCGCGCCCGCGCCGCTTCAGCCCCGTGAACCCGGCAGAAGTGGGAGTGCGTCGTGCGGAGCAACGCTCCCACTCCCGCGAGGCTCACGGGGTTGTCGCGCGAGAAAAGGCCCATGTGAAAAGGGCCAGTGTTATAGTGCTATTATTCCACTTTCAACATCCTGTGGAATTCTGGGGTTTGAAGTTTACTGAGGCCAAAGAGCTCTCTGGCTGAGAATTCTAAAGGCCCCTCCCTAAACTGAAAATCCCAGGATTCCATAGGATGTTGAAAGTGGAATTATAGCACTATAACAGTATAATGTATAAATGGCCTTATTTTGCAACAGTGAAAGCAAGCTGAGAACAAAAGGGGAAAGTGAGAGGAGAAGATGAAAGCAGGACATTTTATTAAAAGCAGTTGAAAAAAAGCAGGATGACAGAGGATTAATAAGGATTGTTGCTGCCAAACTGGGACAACTGGGGGGTGAGTTTATTTGTTTTACATTCCTCCCTTTCTCCCAATATGTGACCCAAAGCCTTACAAGATAAGATAAAGCAATATAGATAAAACAATATATAGTACACAAATTTTAAAAGCATTAGGATCAGTGTTGGGGCATAATGTAAATTTCTTGCAGCTCAGTCTGTTTCCCAACCCCTATTTCTTCTGAATAGGGACAAACCTATAAGAAGGAGGTCGTTTCTATTTCTTTGGCCATTTTCGCACAACACTCTTACAGCACAATGATTCCACTTTCAACCTCCTATGGAATCGTGGGGTTTGCAGTTTTGGGAGGGGCCAGCCAGCCCCTCCTGGGTTTGCAAACCCCAGGATTCCATAGGAAGTTGAAAGTGGAATCATCGCGCTATAAGAGTGTCGTGTGGAAATGTTCTTTGTCTCCTGATTTGGTTAAAAAAGGTAATGTGAGCAATCTTTTTTTGGGAGGGGGTGTCCCAACAGCTTAGAGAGCCAGTGTGTTGTAATGATTTGAAAATTGGACTGTAGGGAGAGTCATCTGTTGGGAGTTCTTTGGTTACATATTCCTGCATGGCAGGGGGCTGGACTGGATGGTCCTTGTGGTCTCTTTTGACTTTGTGTTTCTGTGATTTGACAAAAGAGTGGGAAAGAGGAGATCTTTTAAGGAAAGCTTAAGTAAGCAATCTTAGGCCCTTTCCACAAGACATTGTCATCCTGCACTGGAGGTGGCAGAAGGATGGCGCCCAGATGACAGTTCTGCAGGACATCATCCAGGTCCCATCCTTCTCTCATCCCCAGGTGATGAGATCATGCAGTGAACCATTGACAGGCTTTCCTCATGAATGACCAGCAATCAGACAGCCCTCCTGCTGCCCTCCCGCACTTAACCTGCTGTGTGGAGGTCCTGGAAGAACAGTGGCTGAACTTCCTGCCCCAACGCAGCCTGGGACAGTACCTGGCTGCAATACAGAAGGAAGATGTCCCATTGCACTTCTTCACTGGATGTATCCAGAAGACAGTAAACTGCAGAAATGGCCTTAGTTCAAGCCACCATGGTGTAGCGGTTTGAGCATGGAACTACAGCCCTGGAGAGAAAGGTTCAATTCCCCACTTGGCCATGGAAACCCACTGGGTGCCCACAGGCATGTCACACACTGTAAGCCCCAGAAACCCCTGTGATAGGTTAGCCTTAGGGTCACCATAAGTCAGAAATGATTGGAAGGCATACAACCACAATGCAACAGGTTAATATTGTCTGAGACAAAGCATAACCTCAGTGGCAAAAATCAATAGATTTGATGGGGCATTAGATGGCAATTGGCTGAAATTTGGGGAAATTGTTTCCTGCCACACAGATAACAATACCATAGAATGTTTACCTTGCAGGTCTAGTTCTGTGCAACTTCTGTAACAAAATATGATTCTGGAGTCTTTCACACTATACAATTATAACTATATTCCATTTTAACCAAATGCAAACTCCCCATGGGGACTATCATACTTTGGACATAGGAATGACAGGACTTGCAGAGGCATATCTAGGGTGGGGCACTGGGGCACATGCCCTGGGTACGAATGCCAGGGTGCGCAAAAAAAGTCAAACCTCTCCCACCTTCCCACGTGGATGAGCTTGTTTTTGCTGTGCTTGGGGGCCTTGCTTGTTTTTGCTGTTAATTGCTTGCTATTGTTTGCTGGCTACTGCCTGGCCGTGGGCTCTGCCTGATCACACGGTCTGACTAACGAGAGGGAGGAGGCAGCTAGCGGGGAGGAGCTTTATTAGGAGCTACCAACGGGCCTCTAGCTCATTTCCCAGAGGAAAGAGCAGAGGAGAGCTGGGCCTGTGAAGACGTCCTAGACCAGGTGTGTTTCACAGGCTTGTTTTTTTTGCTGAGCTTGTTTTTGCTGTGCTTGGGGGCCTTGCTTGTTTTTGCTGTTAATTGCTTGCTATTGTTTGCTGGCTACTGCCTGGCCGTGGGCTCTGCCTGATCACACGGTCTGACTAACGAGAGGGAGGAGGCAGCTAGCGGGGAGGAGCTTTATTAGGAGCTACCAACGGCAAGCGCCTTCGGCGCGCGCACTTGCACTCCTTTACTTTCTCGAGCTTCTCCTGTACTACTCTCTGTAGTTTCAAGGATGGAAGGTGAGGGAGCTGCTGCAGTCACCTGTAACGCTTGTGGCATGTTCCTTTTCTTGCCACAAGAGGTTCTCAGGTACACCTGCACCAAGTGCAAGCTGGTCACCTTCTTGGAGGAGAAGGTTCGCCAGCTGGAGGCACGAATTTCTGATCTCCATCTTATTAGGGAAGGGGAGGAGTTTTTGGATAGGGCAGAGAAGACCTACCAGAAGACCGAATGCACGGAGGAGCTGCCAGATCAGGAAGTCACTACACTTTGCCGGGAAACGGAGGTTTGGGCGAATGTCACACGGAGGAGTAAAAGGACCAGGAAGGTAACAGAGACTCTTAGCATACACAATCGCTTCGAACTACTTGGCCTTATGAACAATGAAGAGCACCACGCAGAGGGAACAGAATGTCAACAAGAAGGAATCAAACTTCACCAACAGGGACTAGATCAACACTCCCAGCCTAAACAGAATGCCCAGGCAGTCCGAGTAGAACAGGTTCGCCGAGGAGCCCAGGACAAGTCTCAGAGGAGGCGAGTTCTGGTTGTTGGGGACTCTTTGCTAAGAGGAACTGAAACAGCAATCTGCAAAACGGACAAGCTCAATCGAGAAGTCTGTTGTCTTCCTGGGGCCAGGATCAACCACATAACGGAGAGGCTAACCAGGCTAGTCAAACCCACTGACTATAAGCCCCTCATTTTGGTTCATGTGGGAACCAATGACACTGCGAGGAGCAGCTTAAACCACATTGCAAAGGACTACGAGCGTATGGGGACCAAGCTTAAGGACCTTGGTGTGCAGGTGGTCATTTCGTCTCTCCTCCCTGTTCAAGGATACGGCGCATGTAGGGAAAGGGCAATAGTAGAGGTCAACAACTGGCTCCGCACATGGTGCCTCCAACAACGGTTTGGGTTTTTGGAACATGGCCTGAATTTCCATGAACATGGGCTTCTGGCGAGGGATGGGCTGCACCTCACAAAACTGGGCAGGAATGTTTTTGCAAACAGTCTTGCAAGGAAGATTAAGAGGTCTTTAAACTAAGATCCACTGGGGAGGGAGACAATATTATTCAGGGCAAGGACTCAGAGAACACAGGGGGAAAAGGCCCAAATGATACTGGACAAGTAGTACAAGCGGCCAATGGCGGGAGGAGTAGAAACAATAGTACAGGACTTGCAGGAAGGGCCTGGGGACTTAAGTGTCTCTACACTAATGCAAGGAGTATGGGAAACAAGCAGGATGAGCTTGTACTCCTAGTACAAGAAAATAAATACGATTTGATAGGCATCACTGAGACCTGGTGGGATGAGTCTCATGATTGGAATATAGGAATAGAGGGGTATAGCCTATTTTGTAAAAATAGACCAAACAAGAAAGGAGGAGGAGTAGCCTTGTATGTCAAGGATGTTTTCACCTGTGAAGAGATCCTGGGCTTAAACCCAGAAAGCCAGGTAGAGAGCATTTGGGTAAGAATTAAGGCAGCGAGAAACAACAGGGATATTCTGGTGGGGGTTTACTACAGACCTCCAACCCAGGCTGAGGACTTGGATGACGCCTTCCTCAACCAAATGACTGAACATTCAAAGAGGAGAGATACAGTAATAATAGGAGATTTCAATTACCCGGATATATGCTGGCAGTCAAACTCTGCCAAGACAGCAAGGTCCAGCAAGTTTCTTGCTTGTCTTGCAGACAACTTCATGGTCCAGAAGGTGGAAGAGGCCACAAGGGGATCAAATATTCTAGATCTGGTCTTGACCAACAGGGATGACCTTGTGAATGAGGTAGAAGTGGTTGGATCTTTAGGGGGGAGTGACCATGCCCTGTTGGAATTTAGCATTCAGTGGGAAGGAGAAGATAAGGGTAGCCAGACACTCGTCTTAGATTTTAAAAAAGCGGACTTCTGTAAACTTAGGGAGCTGCTGGCTGGAATTCCGTGGTCAGGAATAGTGAAAGGGAAAGGAGTTCAGGAGGCATGGGAGTTCCTTAAAAAGGAGATACTGACGGCACAGTCTAAAACTGTGCCAATAAGGAGGAAAAATGGAAGGCATCTGAAGAAACCAGAATGGTTGACTAAAGAACTCTCAGCTGAGCTAAGAGTTAAGAGAAACACGTATAGGAAATGGAAGAAGGGGGAAACCACCAAAGAAGAATTTAAGCAAGTAGCCAGGAGATGTAGGGAGGAGGTCAGAAAGGCTAAAGCACAGAACGAACTTAGGTTGGCCAGAGACATTAAAAACAATAAAAAGGGTTTTTTTAAATATGTCCGCAGCAAAAGGAAAAAGAAGGAGACAGTAGGGTCGCTACGCAGAGAAGATGGCGAATTACTCACAGGGGGGAGAGAAAAGGCAGAGCTACTTAACACCTTCTTTGCCTCCGTATTTTCCCAGAAGGATACAAGCACTCAACCTGGCGGTAGGGGAGCAGGGGAGGAAGCAGAGGAAATGAGGCACTTAATAAGTAGAGAGGTGGTACAGGAATACCTGGCCGCATTGGATGAATTCAAGACTCCAGGGCCAGATGAATTGCATCCTAGGATATTAAAAGAGCTGGCAGAGGTCATTTCGGAACCGCTTGCTATAATTTTTGAGAAATCTTGGAGGACAGGAGAAGTTCCAGCAGATTGGAAGAGAGCAAATGTTATCCCCATCTTCAAGAAGGGAAAAAAAGAGGACCCAAATAATTATCGCCCAGTCAGCCTGACATCGGTACCCGGAAAGATCCTGGAGCAGATCATTAAGCGTTCAGTTTCTAATCATTTAGAAAACAACGCAATAATCACGAGAAGTCAACATGGATTTCTCAAAAATAAGTCATGCCAGACTAATCTGATCTCTTTTTATGATAGAGTTACTAGCTTGATAGATGAAGGGAATGCTGTGGATGTAGCATATCTCGATTTCAGTAAGGCCTTTGACAAAGTTCCCCATGACATTCTTGCATCGAAGCTAGTAAAATGTGGGCTAGACAGGGCTACTGTTAATTGGATATGTAATTGGTTGACCGACCGAACCCAAAGGGTGATCACGGATGGCTGTTTTTCATCCTGGAGAGAAGTGACTAGTGGGGTGCCACAAGGTTCTGTCCTGGGCCCAGTGCTGTTCAATATTTTTATCAATGACTTAGATGAAGGAATAGAGGGCATGCTCATCAAATTTGCAGATGACACCAAATTGGGAGGGGTTGCTAATACGCCAGAGGACAGGATCAAAATTCAAAATGACCTGGATAGATTGGAGAGCTGGGCCAGGGCGAACAAAATGAAATTCAACAGAGAGAAATGTAAGGTCCTACACTTAGGCAGAAATAATGGAATACAGAAATATAGGATGGGGGACACGTGGCTGGATAGCAGTACGTGTGAAAGGGATCTAGGAGTCTTCATAGACCACAAGCTGAACATGAGTCAGCAGTGTGATGCGGCAGCCAAGAAAGCCAATGCAATTCTCGGCTGCATCAACAGGAGTATGGTGTCTAGATCGAGGGAGGTACTGGTACCACTCTACTCTGCTTTGGTTAGACCCCATCTTGAATACTGTGTCCAGTTCTGGGCACCCCAATTCAAGAAGGATATTGACAAGCTGGAGCAAGTCCAGAGGAGGGTGACCAAAATGGTGAGAGGCCTGGAAAACATGCCCTATGAGGATAGACTGAGAGAGCTGGGTATGTTTAGTCTGCAGAAAAGGAGGTTAAGAGGGGACATGATAGCCATGTTTAAATATTTGAAGGGATGCCACGTAGAGGAAGGAGGGGGCTTGTTTTCTGCTGCTCCAGAAACCAGGACAAGGAGCAATGGATTCAAGCTGCAGGAAAGGAGATTCCACCTGAACCTCAGGAAGAACTTCCTGACAGTCAGGGCTGTCCGGCAGTGGAATCTGCTGCCTCGGAGAGTAGTGGAGTCTCCTACCTTGGAGGTTTTTAAGCAGAGGCTTGATGGCCATCTGTCGGGAGTGCTTTGAGGGTGTTCCTGCATGACAGGGAGTTGGACTGGATGGCCCGTGTGGTCTCTTCCAACTCTACATTTCTATGATTCTATGATTCTATGTGGCCCACCACCACCACACCACCCCCGCCGGGTTCATTCCTGGCCTGGTGCAGAGGTGGCAGTGACAGTGGCAGCAGCAGCCCTTCTACTTAGGCCTGGCCCAATGCTGCCCCCACCCCTGCCAAGGTCTTTCTCGGCCTGGGGCAGCAGCAGCGGGAGAAGCAGCACCTGGGGCGCAACTTCCACGCTTGCTCTCGGTGCTATTGAACCTAGATATGCCACTGCTCATTAGAAAGAAGAATAATGCTTGGCAAGGTAGAAAGCAGTAGGAAAAGAGGAAGACTGCATTACAGATGGCTAAACTCAATCAAGGAAGAAACAGCAAGACTGTGCTGGGCTGTTGATGATAGGGTGACTTAGAGGTCTTGCCTTTATAGGGTGACGATAAGTTGAAGCTGATGCTACAGCAGTTAACAACCACAACAGATTCCATTTTAACCACCATGGCGCCATTCTATGAACTCCAGGAATACATAGCTTCAGGAAGTATTTAAAATTCTCTGCCAGAAAGCTCTAGTGCCTTGTCAAACTACAAAGCCCAGGATTCCAGAGGCTGTAACCATGGCAGGTAAGGTGGGATCAAACCATAACTGTGCAGTGTGAAAGAGACCTTGCAGACTAAAATGTCCCATGCAGTAAGGGCTCAAAAACAAACAAACCCTTAAACTGTTATTGGCTGTCATGGTGGCAAATTCTGAAGCTGTGTAACCTTACAATCACTTCTAGAATTAATTCAAGTTATACAGAGGTCATATCATGTGAGGTTTTTAACATGTAAAATGTATACAGATACACACAGTGTTCTGTAAGGGGCTTTATTTCCACCATTAACCAAAGTCTGATTGAAAACTCCCCCCTCATCCGTTCAAAACACCGTTATCTCTTTGATTATTTCTTCCCACTATGTATGCAGGAAGGTGGAAGCACAGATGATATTCCCTTGGCAACCCAGAGAGTTCTCAAAGCCCCTTGCAGCAAATTAGTGGCCTACCCAGCATGATCAGATCAATCCTTTAAGTCTTACAATGGCTTCCCCAAGGCTGCTTGGGGATTTCGTACCAGGGAAATCGTTAGACCCTGGAGAACTCACACTGAAAACAAAACTTCCAAAAAGCTGGGAGGATTCATTAGGGGTGGAAGATGTTTCAAACAAGATGTTCTAGTTTTCTCCCCCTCTCTTCTTCTTCTTTTTTTTAAACAGTGTTTTAGAAGAAATGCCCCAGATTTTCTCAGTGGGGTTTGTCAGCATGTTGCCAGAAGTCGATGCCATAGTTGAAAGTGTGGGGCATGATCAAAGGAAAACCTCTGTCCTAAATTGTTCTCCAAGAATCATGGAGTGATGAAGAGGATGTGTTTGGTGTATTTCTTGGTGGGGTGGGGTGAGGAGGAGCAGTTAGTGCTTTTCATGTATATCATCGGGAGGTAACATGCAGGGCCTGAAAGAAGAAAAAATTGGTTTGGAGATGCTGGCTGGGGATTCTGAGAACTGTAGTCTTCCATTTCCCAAGGTTCAGAAGATGTTGGATTGCAGCTGTAGCGTGTTTTGTACCACAAACCAGAAGCTGCTAGCATGGTCTATAGCACCATGTGTTAAAAGAACCAAATATAAATAAGGGATGTTGTTTTTCAATATCAAGAAAAGGAATCATTACTTTTTAAAACTGTGATGATCAAGATAACTCTGGGGATCTTGGAAATGTAACAAATTACTTTTAAAATAATCTTCCCAACTTCTGATTCCATGCTTTTGTTTTTCACTACTGTTTGTTTGATTCTGACATCTCAATTTACTAAATTTGGTCACCTGTGGCAAGGTTGATGGTTACCCCTTTAATAATCAGGACATAATGGTGATGATACTTTTAAATAAGCACATTAAAATATCTTGATGGAAGGAGATAGTTGGACTTTTTCTAAGACAGCTGTATAACCAGCTGAGCTTCAGTTTGCTTTCAGGAATGTTTCCAAAAATAGGCTTTGCTGTGGCAGATTTATGTCAGCTTCATCACTATATATTTCTAATTGATTCTATCACAGGCGCAAGCTTTCAACATTAATTTCACTGCATTGTGTCCCATCACCCATGCAAAATGGAGATTTCTAAGTAAGAAGTGGGTGTCAAGGCAGTAAAATTTGTCATCAGTCATGCACCTCAGCAAGTTTTTATAACTATCACCATATAATTGTTCTATTAGCATAGAAGTTACATTTCCAGACATTTCATGCATTAGTTAAATATCTTTCCTATGAGCTGTGAGCAGTTGTCCAAGCTGATAAAGAAAGCCATCATGGGTATTTGTAGGCATCTGTTTGCCTATCTGTCATAGCCAATTCTACACATGATGGCTGGCATCCTGGTAAGTATTTATGATGTCGTAAGACAGTCTTCCAACATTGTAAATATTGCAATTGACATTTAGGGTCGTGTAGCACTACAATGGTAGTGGTAGATTGTAATGGTAATCTAATCATAGAATGATAGAGCTTGATGAAGGGAATACTGTGGACGTATCATATCTTGATTACAATAAGGCCTTTGACAAAGTTCCCCATGACATTCTTGCAAAGAAGCTAGTAAAATGTGGGCTGGACAGGGCTACTGTTAAGTGGATTTGTAATTGGTTGAACAACTGAATCCAAAGGGTGCTCACCAATGGCTGCTTTTCATCCTGGAGAGAAGTGACTAGTGGGGTGCCACAGGGTTCTGTCCTGGGCCAAGTGCTATTCAACATCTTCATCAATGACTTGGATGAAGGAGTAGAGGGCATGCTGATCAAATTTGCAGATGACACCAAATCAGGAGGGGTTGCTAATACCCCAGAGGGCAGGATAAAATTTCAAAATGACCTTGACAGATTGGAGAACTGGGCCAAAGCTAACAAAATGAATTTCAACAGAGACAAATGTAAGGTCCTACACTTAGGCAGAAAAAATGGAATGCATAAAGACAGGATGGGGGACATGTGGCTGGGTAGCAGTATATATGAAAGGAATCTAGGAGTCTTGGTAGATCACAAGCTGAACATGAGTCAGCAGTGTGATGCCGCAGCCAAGAAAGCCAATGCGATTCTTGGTTGCATCAATAGGAGTATGGTGTCTAGATCAAGGGAGGTAATAGTACCACTGTATTCTGCATTGGTTAGACCTCATTTGGAATGCTTTAATCAGTTCTGGGCACCTCAATTCAAGAAGGATATCGACAAGCTGAAGTGTGTCCAGAGGAGGGCAACCAAAATGATGAATGCCATAGGCCATGCCCTATGAGGAGCAGCTTAGGGAGCTGAGTATGTTTAGTCTGCAGAAGAAAAAGTTAAGAGGGGACATGATAGCCATGTTTAAGTATTTGAAGGGATGTCATGTTGAGGAGGGAGTGGGCTTGTTTTCTGCTGCTCCAGAGACTGTGACAAAGAGCAATGGATTCAAGCTGCAGGAAAGGAGATTCCACCTGAACATCAGGAAGAACTTCCTGATGGTCAGAGCTGTCCGGCAGTGGAATGTGCTGCCTTGGAGTGTGGTAGAGTCTCCTTCTTTGGAGGTTTTTAAGCAGAGGCTGGATGGCCATCTGTTGGGAATGCTTTGATGTGGGTTCCTGCATGGCAGGGGGTTGGGCTGGATGGCCTCTGTGGTCTGTTCCAACTCTATGATTCTATGATAGAGTTGGAAGAGTTTGGGGGGACTGAATCAGGAGACATGGCTATGATGTCATAGCTCTGTTGTTGTAGCTACATCTGATGATGCAAGATCTCAGCATCAGTTTTGCCTTCATACTCTAGCTCTGTCGCACCACACTGTTACTGACAATGATTTGGCAACTGACTTCAAACTGATGTGAGACTCTTGCCATGACAACAAGTGGCTTCCATATTGAGGTGCAGTGATTCTTCTGTGGGTTCACCTAGAAGTTTCAGAACAGACAATTTACCTTTTAAATAAGTTGAAGGTACCCCCTGCACTTCTTTAACATTTTAAATGCACCCATTTTTCAAAAGCAGAAGGGGATTTCTGATCACTTCCAGTCTGAGGTGAAGGTTTTTCTAGCAGCAAACTTGCCCCAAATCTGCAACAGTTGCCCATTCCTGGAACAAAGAACTGTGATATAACTCTCCATTAAAACATAAAATGCTTCACTTTGCACAGGATGTCATGTGGTAGATGCTGCCCTGAATCCTACTGGTGAATCCCAAGTAGAGGCGTCTCACTGAGTTATTGTCGAATGGTGAGTCAACAATTGATTCAATGGGTCTACTCTAGTCTGGACTAGCAAGAGAATACAGGCTACGGACAGACCACTACAATGCTCTTTATGAAAGGGAGATAAATGCCCATGTGTTGTAACAATCAGTGTGAAGTGAGAGGCTGGAGAAGCCTGGTTAGAGGCTGCCAATTACAGCCTTCAGCATGCTGTGAAGGGGAGCCTATAGAACCAAAAGGATGTAACTTAGGCCATTTCCACACGGGGGTAAAACTCCGCCTCCAGACGATGGGAGACGGAGGTCGTTCACACTGCCGGGCGATCTAGTGCGGTTGGAAAAGATGAGGCTCCACATCTCCAACCGCTCTAGTACCGCTCGAGTGCTGCCGCAAGGGTGGCGCTGCGAGTTTTTTAAAAACCACCTTCCCAGGTGGTTTTTATGAAACTCGCCCACTAATCCACAGCTGCTCCCGGTGTGAATCTGCAGAGATGCATTAGTGCATCTCTGCAGATCTGCCTGGGGGCGGGCTTCCGGCTGGCGCGCTGCCCTGATTGGCGGAGCGCCGCCGGAAGCCGCCAGCCGCCATTTTGGGCGCCGCCGAACGCCGCCGAAATTCGGCGGCGTGTGGAGCGGCAGAGCCGTGCTCCCCACAGGGACGGAGCAGGGGCGGAGAAAACTGCACGCAAATAATCTCCGCCCCTGTGTGCGCCGCCCCGTTTGGGCTCCCCGCGTGTGAAAAGGGCCTTAGAAACTTGTCTGTTAAAAAAAGATATAAGGGCAGGTTGAAGTAGAGTTAAGGGCAGTCAGATATAGAGTTAAGGTTGCTGGGAAAAGAGGAATGTGTTAGATCTGATTAGAGTTTGGGGAGCTGAAAATGTGGAGAGTTCAGAGGACAGCGTTACTTTATCTGAAACTGAGGTGTCGCTATGTGTGGAACTAGCCCAAGGCTAGAGGTTTATCTGTTATGTAAGATATTTCCATGGGTTTTATCTTCTACATTTTTGTCTGGATGTTTTAATTTGATAATTAACAAGAACAACTGGTCATGCTTTACCACATTGAACCCTCTGATCAGCACCTTGTCGTCTTAAGACAAGGTCACCTGGAGGCCCAAATACCAGGTCCAGGGAGAGATCTTGAAAGTGAAAGGACAAGGTAGATGACAGGAACCAAAGATTTGGGATGGTGGGGCCAGCCTAGAGAAAGGTACGAGCACAATCAGTACAAACAAGATGCAGCTAGATCAGGCATTAGGCATCTGCCATTTAATTTTGTACTTTGCAAGACAAAGAGTCACTCTCATTGAACCTTCATGGTGAACTTCAAACTCTCTTCAGCCTCCCAGAAGTGATGCTTCATGTGTTCTAGAGAGACTGGAGAAAGAGATGTCAGGTGTCTCTGTATTGCTTGTCTGCGAAATCACCATGTTCCATCTCTCAATAACTTCTCACGGTGATGGCAGCTTTCAGATGTGTTCACCACTCACTAAAATACTGTTTGGCATGTTTTCAAGTTTCTTCATAGAAATAATGTAAAAATGCACAAAAATCTTTTAACATCGCTTGCTGCTATTGTTGTTGTTGTGAATCTGCAAGTTGTTTCTGACTTAGGTGACCCTAAGGGGACCCTATCACAGAGATTTCTTGGTAAGAGTTGTTTAGAAGGGTTTACATTTTGCCTTCCTCTGAGGCTGAGAGAATGTGACTTGGCCAAGGTCACCCAATTGATTTCCGTAGCCAAGTGGAGATTCGAACCCTGGCTCAGGTACCAAATTTCCTTTAAAGAAGCAATGCCTGGAAACATATCTACTTTGTTAACTGAGGTATACCTCTACATTAACAAAATCTGAGCCACAAGTAAGGAGGAGATTTTAGGCAGTGGTAGACAGTTCATGAAAATGTAAACCTACTGTGTGGGTGCTGCTAAAAATGCCACAGTTCATGTTTGACCTGATTAGAAAATTCTTATCACTATTATTAACTTTATTTATATTCCTCCTTTTATCCCGAAGCAGGGCTCAGGGCAGCTTGCAAATTAAAATAGATAAATTAATGATTAAAAGATACGAAAGGTCAATGTTAAAATAGGATTAAACTGTCAATCTCTTTAAAAGCAATTTAAAACATATAGTTAAAAATTTACAACATTTAAAAACAGTGCAACTAAAATCGGTTCAGCACCTTGTTAAACACCCTTTCTTTAAAACCTTTAGTTCTGGAAAGCATGTCAGGGGGGGGAAAGTCTGTGTCCATTAAAGGATATTCAGTAGAGTCCTGGTTATCTGACCTAAACCGGTGGGCGCAGGGTCGGATAACTGAAATGTTGGATGACACGGAGCCCCGTGGCGGTCACCATTTTGGGGATGTGTCGGGGGCATGTCGGGGGCATGTCGGGGCGGGCCTGGGGGTGTGTCAGGGTGTGTATGGGGGCTCGGAAATGCCTACAGCCACACCCCCAGGCAGCCGCGACGTCGGTTAATCTGGAGCGTCGGATAACCGCAGGTCGGATAACCAGGACTCTACCGTATAGGAAAGAGGCATGTCCAACTGAGCCTACCTACAAAGGGAGTTTGGAGCCTGGGAGCAGCCCCTGGGAAAAACCCTACCTTTTGTCCCCTTCAGACATGTGTGTGAATGCAGTGGGACTGAGAGAAGTCCTCTCTCCACAAGTGCACTGAAAGGAGCAGAGGGAAATCCAGAAAAGCTCATGCTAAAATAAATCAGCCTCAAAGGCGCTGTTGGATTCCTTTAAGCCCTCCTGCTTTTCCATTTGGTTGCTTTTTTATGTTCTCAGTCTCTATTCAGTAATTTTATGTTTAATTGTTATTGTGTAATGTACATGGCTGCCTAGGCAATAAGTATTTAAATGATATACACTAATTTATGTTGTTATTAAAATGACTTCCTTTTTCTTTTATAAGCCATAAACACTGGGCAAGGGGTTCAGATTTGCCTTTCTACCCTGGCAGCAAAATACCTTTTTCTGGGTTTTGTTAAAAGCCACTGTTCCATAGTACACCCAAATCTATTCTTACTCCTAATTCATACTCTCCAACTGTCCCAATTTTGCAGGGACAATGCCAGTTAATCCTCTGCCATCCCACTTTTTCAGCTGCTTTTAAAGTGTCCCAGATTTGTTTTTCCTTTTCCTCCAGCTTTCCCCCTTTGTCCTGAGTTTACTTCAATTCCTACAAACTGAGGTTAAAGGGCAAATGAACTCAGCAGGGGAGAGAGAAAGAGATGAATCTCACTCTTCCCAAAAGGCTCAGGCAAAAGCAAACTGCTGCAGTCTCTCTCAGCTTGTGTGTTGTTTCTCATTAATACCATATTTGCTGGCATATAAGACACATCGGCGTGTAAGACGCACCCCATTTAAATGTCATTTTCCAGGAAAAAAAAATAGTTCCAGTACATTTCTAATCTACTGTATTGGTCTGATGAAGTTCCCTCAGCCTTTCCTTCCTATTTGGATTGCAGGATTTCTCCTGCTTCTGCTTCTCTGCCGAAGCAAAACAGACCACTGCAGGCAGGGGAGTGGAGAACAGGCAGAGGAGAGGGGGTCTCTGGTGAAGTTTTAACCCTTTCCCTTCCCATTCCTTCTGCCTTGCAGGATTTCTCCCTGCCGAAGCAAAACAGATGATGGGAAGGAGAGGAGGAGAATGGGGGAGGAGGTGGTCTCTTGCAAATTCCTACCCATCCCTTTTGCCTCCACCAGCGTATAAGACGCACTCTATTTTCAAAGGTCATTTTCAAGGGAAAAAAGTGTGTCTTATACACTGGCATATACGGTAACTTTTGACATATTGACTGCACTCTAGTGTTGCTTGGCCAGACAGGTTCGTCTTCATTTCTGAAATGTTGGAGGCTATGCTAATTGTACTATTAGCTCTTTTACCTAATTGCACATTAGCTGTCCACAGAGTTAAAATCTACATTTCATTCTAAACCCAGTCCCAGCAAATTAACAGTGTGATGGCAGCCTTTTTTAAAATTTTATTTCTTTTCTTTTTTTTTCATCTTCCTATATGCGTATAACAGTACTTTTGGATACCTCTTCTGGGGTATCTTGTTTCCAAACACAAATTTCAGTATAAGCTTTTAAAAGTATATGAGCTGCATTAGATTTTACAGTCAAATTTAGTTTATTGTCCCTTAGAGGTAGAAATGGGCATTATGAAGGAACAGTTTCAGCTGAATGCAGTTCAAAGCTCAAAGCTCTCTCTGTGTGGAAAAGGGAAAATGTACAGAAAAGACACTTTTGAGCCTTCCCGTAATTGACTATGGTTATTAATTGTTTCATCTGGAAACCTTGTTATTCTCTCCTTCTTTCTCTCTTTCTCTCTCTCTCTCCTTTTTACCCCCATCTTCTGGAGTTTCATCCACTGCTCCTTATAATTCTTCACCAAAAATGTAAAATGAAAAATAAAACTGAAAGCAACACACAGATTTGAAATATTTTTTTTCTCTTTGTTCTGGTTCCTCTCCAGTTCTTCTCTCCCTCTTTCCACCCTTTTCTTCAGAGATTTTTCCTACTGTCTTGTCTGCAACTTCGATCACTGTTCCATTATATTAATCAAACTCACTCAGATTACATCTTGTCATTTTCTCATTGCCTATTTTCCTGAATTTATTGGATTTCAGCACTGGGTGCTGGATGCTGCCTATTCCTTGAGTTGTCAGATCTCGCTACAGTGACTTATGCCTTGATTACAATCCATTTGGATTACTGTAATACATTCTATGTGGCACTGCCTCTGGAAACTCTGTGAAGACTGCAATGGGTCTAGAATGCTGTAGCCAGACTGCTGACTGGGGATGGTTACAGGGAAGATATAAACTCCATTGGCTCATTTCTGGGCACCATTAAAAGTGCTGGTTGTGACCTATAAAACCTCACACTGCTTGGATCCAGACCATCTGAAGGATCAATATCTTCCTGTATGAACCCACTTGCGTTTTCTCAGGAAAGGCTTTTGATGGGTTGCTCTCAGATTATGGAATTCCTTCCCATAGGAGATCAGTTGGCCCTCTTTCTTCTTTCTTTCCAGTGGTGAACAAACACCTTACATTTACCCAGACCTTTAAGTGTTATCTGTCTATTGCAGAAAGTCTTTTAACTGGAGTATGTTGGGGTTTTTTTTTAATCATTGCTGTTATTATACAGTCCTCCATCTATATTCCTGGGTTTGACTTTCACAAATTGATAACTTGAAAGGCAAGTGCCTGCCTCCCCCATTTTCCTCCTCCCATTTCTTTGCATTCCTCACCATAGGCTTGCCAGGCTTGTGTTTAAAATGGACTTTTTTTCTTTTTGGGTGAGCAAAGCCTCACCCCCACTGCTGGAGGTGTTTCCTCTCTACCATGTGGCTGCAACTTCGATCACCGTTCCATTATATTAATCAAACTGACTCAGATTACATCTTGTCATTTTCTCATTGCCTATTTTCCTGAATTTATTGGATTTCAGCACTATGTAATGGCTGCTGATTGGTCAAATGCTCTTTGCTCCTATCCCTGCCTTTTCAAGATGACCACTGGAAGTAACTAGAAAGGAAGAAGAGTGTTCTTCTCCCTTTGAGGAGAAAGTAGGGGTAAGTCCTTTACTGTGTCTTTTTTCTCCCCCAATGCTGGGGTCAGAGGCAAAGGAATAGGAGGAGGGAGCTCTGAAGGGCAACTGTGGGAGTTATTCATGATTTTTCCACTTTCTCAAGGGGTAGGGGCACAGAAGTGTGCCCCTAGATCCAGACTAGAACTGTGTCTCTAGCCCTCACGAATGTGAAGTGGTTACTTTAATTGTCTTTTGAAAATTGTTTTATATTAATATTTTTAATGATTGCTTGTTTTTTATCTTTTGTATTAACCACTGTTTCAGCTATATTTTAATTCAGATTATGAGCTGACTTGGGACCTATCATGGGAGAAAGATACACAGTTTATTGATTGATTGGTGTTCCTAGTCTAAATTCAGTTTAACACTAGCAGACCAAGAATTCCTACTAATAGAAATACACTGGATTCCACTTTTGAACAAGCTGTTGTGCAAATCAGCCATGCAAGAAATTGTGCAAGCATTGTACACGAAGTGTGCAATAGGCTGCATAGCCCTGGTGGCTCAGTGGTTAAATGCCAGTACTGCAAGCCACAAGGTTGTGAGTTCGATCCTGCTGGGCTCCAAGGTTGACTCAGCCTTCCATCCTTTCGCAGGTCAGTAAAATGAGTACCCAGCTTGTTGGGGGCATGTATAGAAATGTTTTGAAATACATGCCATTGTAAGTTGTTCGCCACCTCGATCCATATGAAGAGGCGGGATACAAATAAATAAATAAACCCTTCCTTGTACAACAGCTTGTACAGTGCAAATTGCATTTGACATCATTCTTGAGCTAACTCTGAAAATGTATTTCTGCTAGCCTAATGGTCCTTCTACTTGTACGGGGGCATACCTGAATACAGGTCAATATGTCACAGAGCCTCTTTGTTCAGGATTAACTTCCTACCTTTCACAGAGTCTTATTGGCTGAGTAGGTCCTGGGATCAGTTTGCTTGAGAGACAAATAGGAATCCATACAGAGTTACAAATAACAGTAGCACTTCTAGAAGAACATCACTGATCATGTCCTCTTGAAGTCCACTCTTGGAGGCAGGAATTCAGGAGTAAGACAGAACTTCCCAACCTGAGTAGATGTGTGTGTGTGTAGGGTTTTAGTAGAGGCAATGAAGGTCATCATGCTACAGAAGTGCTCCCCCTTCCCCCTCCTCCTCCTCCTCCTCCTTCCTCCTCTGCTGCTGCTGCTTCTGATTCTTCTTCTTCTGGAAGAATGCACAACCTATACAGTTTTGAAAGTTCCAAGGAACATGTCCTTCCTTTATGTCCTTAGACATTGCATTGGTCACCATACCAAATACACACTCTTTTGCTAGGTATTTCTCAGGGGCTAACTGACGAACGGTTTAATCAATTAATTGCTCTAATGTGTGACCACAGAACTTACGTAATTATGGTAGTTTCCACACTGCTGTGGGGGGGGAATAAATACCCCTCCACATTATTCTCTTTGTATTTCAACTTCCTGAGGTATTGTGGAAGAATTATTCTCCTGAGAAAAATGCATTTTTCCCCATAAAAGAACCTCTTTTGTATGCAGAAAACTGGTTTCCTGCCAGAAAACGAAAGTGTGCTTTTCTCCACAGAATAATTCCTCCAAAACACTTTGAGATGTTCAAATTTCAAAAAAAAATTGCAGAAAATTCTCACTAGTCCGTTATTCATCCTAGCTGTGGTTTCCTGACCATTGGGAAAGCCATTTCTCAATCTGGGAATGAATAATTGTGCATATTCTTACCATCTCTAGTTATGGCTTCATAGTATGGTCACACGTGCAATTGGCTATACTTGTAAGTGAGGTGACAGAGATTAAATGATGCAGTTAGAAGTTCTCTTCAGACATTGGTGGAGATCACGTTGGTTAATCCAAACTAGAACAGATCCATTCAGCTCCACCATCATCACAAGCACGGTCGGTGGGGACCTGAGAGAAGGCCTTCTCAGTGGCTGTCCTTAGATTCTGGAACTGCCTTCCCAGGGAGGGCAGAATGGCTCCCTCTTTTTTTGCCCTTCTGGTGACAGACAAAGACTTTTTTTTTAATTCATGCAGGTGTTTTAATACAGAAAGTTTAAGGATGGGCTAGGTGGTCTTGTACTGTTTTAATTGCTTATTTTAATCTCTTTTTAGCTGTTTTAATTTCTTTTTAGTTTAATTCTGTTTTAAGATGTGCTGTTTATATGTTTTTAAATTGTACTGTTTTAATATATAAGCTACTTTGTGGCCCAATATTTGGCAAAAAACAGGATACAAATAAAGATGGTGATGATGGTGATAATGATGCGGGCAACAACAACATTCCTGTTTCCCCAAAAGGAAGATGACTCAAAGGTCTATCTGTGATGCCAGTGCCTCTGTGGAACAGTGAGGAGTTATTAGTTCAAAAGGAGTCCTGCAAGAAGGGGGTAACTTTACAGGATCTTTTACACCTATGTACTCTGGTACTAATGTGGGGACACCAGTTGGTGATTGCAAGTATATTTTATTGGGGAAAATCAGAAACACACATGGGATTCAAGCAGTCTCACAATGACGCAAGGCTAACTGAAGGAAAGGAAGGAAATTGGATAGCGAGAAGTTAGGGTGAAGTGGGTGATATTTACCTATCCTGTAGAGAAAAGACAAAGCAATGTGGCTTAGACTAAAGGCCGAGGGTAGTACAGGAATGGGAATCTGAGCAGCAGAGTGACAATCTATGACCAGAATACTATGGCCCTTTTCGCAGCGCCGGCGCTCGCGCGACGGAGGAGGGCGGCTCGCACAAGAAGCCTTCTCCGGGAGGCTGCTGCTTCCCCCTCCTTCCTTCTGCAGGCGAAGGAACGAGCAGGGAAGCGGCAGCCTCCCGGAGGCGGCTCACGCGTCCGTCCAGCCCCCCCCGCGTGCGCGAGAAAGGAGCCTGTCCCCTCCATCCCCCCCGCGCGCGTGAGAAAGGAGCCTGTCCCCTCCATCCCCCCCGTGCGCGAGAAAGGCGCTTGTCGCGTCCTCCCGCCCCACGCGCGCGCGAGAAAGGTGCTTGTCGTGTTGGCCCCCTCGCGCGCGTGCGCGCAAAGCAGGACGTGTCGCGTCCGTCGCGCTAGCGCCCCACCCCGTCCCTTCCTTCCGTAGGGGCGGAGGGAAGGAAGCGCGACCCGGCCAGCTCCTGATGCTCCGCACAAGAGGTAAGTGCGTGCGGGCACCGGGAGCGTTGCGCGAGCGCGGGTGATTTTCGCTTCGAAGTGAAAATCAAAAAACCCGCGCTCACACCGCTTCAGCCCCGTGAGCCCGGCGGAAGTGGGAGTGCGTCGTGCGAAGCGACGCTCCCACTCCCGCGAGGCTCACGGGGCTGTCGCGCGAGAAAAGGCCCGTGCGAAAAGGGCTTATGAGTTGTCTGGCTCAGAGCCAGTGTTTAAATGCCCTGTTTCTGCCCTGAGGAGGAAGGTGTCAATGGATCTCTGGAAGGGCAAACAGTGAGGTCTAGAACAGTCTAATGTCTTTAGCATTAGGTGGAAAGCACTGATGGGAATCATGATAGCTCCTTAATGGCTGGACAGATGAAGAAAAAAGGAAAATTTCAGCAGGAAAAGGGAATGGGTTGAAGACAATCAGTTGCTCTGCTGAGGCAGTTTCAGGTGCTATTGTTTTCATTGAGAGATATTTGCAAGTTCATTAACACCAGAGCTTCCCATTTGATCCCTTGACTATGACCTGCCCATGTCCTGAGGTCCCATCCGGCCTACTTTCACAAGTGTTCAGCCAGTCCCCTTTGCTGGCATGGCTTTTCAGTCATAACAGTGTATAATTTATATTTCATGCCAATCAAATAATCCAATTATATCATATCATGAAGTGGGAGTGTTTGGCATGGTAACATATTAAATGACTCTAGCTGGGACTAATCTAGGATTTAGGCCATGATGATGTTTCAAAGCCAATTCCTTACCAATCTTTTCTCTATATCTGGATTTCTTCAGCTTTCCCTTGAATAATGTGGGACACAATTTCTAACACATGCCAGATTTGTGTGTGTGTCCCACATAATGTGTGTCCCACATTATTCAAGGGAAATTAACATTTTGCTATGGGAAGGTATAAGGGTCAATGTGCTTTTGACTAATTCCAACTAAAGTAAGCCTATTGAAGGAACTGCTGAGTGGTGAGACAACACATAAGTAAATCTCATTGATTCAATCATTGTCCTCTTGCTGGAACTAAGGATAGGATTTAGGCTAAGGTCCCATAAACGTTCTGCATTTAGCCAGTCAAAGACAATGATGGAAGGTGTTTTGGAATACATTCCAACTCTCCCCCAATGCCCATCATAAATGAATCTTTAGTTCCATCAAAAGTTGTGTATCAAAGTTTTTGCCTGCCAAATATGCAATGTTTTGTTGCAAAGGAAGTGCACAACAACTGTCATAGCAACTCCAGGGCTTCCTAAGGACATTGGAAAGGGGGAGTTGGCTTCAGGACAGCTTCTGAGTTTCCTTGGCTTTGAATGTATTTTCCTTAGCACAGAGTTTGAATGGCCCTGTGGATATGTAGCTCCTGCCAGAAGAATCCTGGTTCAGAGACTCCAAGCTTCCAAGCAGAATTGGAGGACAAATTGTTTCATGTCTGCAAATTGGACCAATGGGACAACAAGATCCAAAGAAAGTCAAGACAGCCTTGATTGTTTTGGATGTCTTCTGCAAGTCAGTATTCTGTTTCTTTCTCTTAAAAAACACCAAAGATCTTCAGAGAAATGCTATTTATTCCTCCTGTCACATTGCTCTGTTCTTGATGTAATACTGACTTCGCTATTTTAAATCCAACAAAAAAGTTGCCATGGAGACCTTCCCCCCTTGTAGTAACTAAAACTGACTCTGAAGACCTCTGGACCTGGTATGTTGCTATGTTTTCTAGGGGTAATTTTAGGTGATCCTGCTAAAATGTTACCTGAATGTGTCTTAATTTGACTTTATGGGGCCTGAGGGGTTTTTTGGGGGGGGTTGTTTGTTTGTTTTAGTTTCAGCACTCATAAAATCATGAAATTCTAAAGTTGGAAGAGATCCAAAGGTTCATCAAATCCAACTCCCTCCCAATCCAGGATTCCACAGTTATAGCATCTTTGACAGATGGGCATTCACTCTCCTTTTAAAAATCTGTAATGAAGAAGAACCCACCACCAGTATTGGTATTTTGTTCACCTGCCAAACAGCTTTTACCCTCAGGAGGTTCTTCCTTGTGTTTGGTAAGAATCTCCTGTCTTGTAATTTGAATCCCTTGGTTCAGGTCCTATCCTCTGGAGAAGAAGAAAACAAGCTCACTCCATTGTCCATGTAATAGCCTTTCACCATCTGAAGGTTACCACCTGAGCACTGGACTACAGCTCTGGAGACCAGGGTCTAAATCCCCTCTCAGCCATGGAAATCCACTGGGTGACCATGGGCAAGTCACATTCTCTCTGCCTCAGAGTAATGCAAAGGTAAGCCGCCTCTGAACAAATATTGCCAACAAAAAACTGTGGGGTGGGGGCTTCGTTCGAGGATCTCCTTATGTCAGAAACAATTTGAAGATGTACAACAAACCATGTTTCCTCACAGTCTTCTTTTCTCCACACTAAAAATACTGTACTTCCTCAACTGTTTCTTATAGGGCTCAGTTTTCAGAAATGTACCATCTCAGGCCATTTCTGCACTACACTGTTATAGTGCTATTATTCCACTTTCAACATCCTGTGGAATTCTGGGGTTTGTGGTTTACTGAGACCAAAGAGCTCTCTAGTTGAGAATTCTAAATGCCCCCTCCTTAAACTGCAAACCCCAGGATTTCATAGAATGTTGAAAGTGGAATGATAGCACTATAACAATGTAGTGCGGAAATGGCCTTAGTCACTTTCCTCTGGACATGTTTCATCTGTTTGATACACTCCCTGAAAAGTGGTGCCAGAAATGAACACAACACTCCAGATACAGTCTGGCAAAAGCAAAGTAGAGTGACACTATTACTGTTACAGATGATGTTGCTTTTAACACACCTTTGAATCCAGAGCTTTTCAGTCCAACAATTTTGAAATTGTCTCTGCCCAGAGCTTGAACATATTTATTTATTTATTTATTTATTTATTTTTACAAAAGAGAGAGAGACTTATAAATAAAGTCTCTCTTTTTCTGATAACTATGGTATAATCGCATTACATTATTGAGAGATAACTTCACTACTTCTGCATTTGAATTGTAAGGTTCTATTAGCATTACTTGTAAGGTTCTATTAACTTACTTGCAGTTCTATTAAGGTTCTATTAACTTACTTCTATTAATTGTAAGGTTCTATTAACTTACTTGCAGTATGTTCTCACTAACTGATGGATATTTTACAGTCCAAGTCATGAATCATGTTCAGCTTTCTGTTGCTGCCTGTGCTATGCTGTGGATGTTGACCTGTGTAAATAACACACACTCCTCCCATCCACTTCGCATTGCCTCGTCATCAACAACAGAGTATGGGACAACACTTGAACCATGTGATGATATTCCTCCTCCACCATTTATTTATGGTAATCACACTCTAGTAGTTAGAAAAACTGCTAAAGGTTATTGTGACACCAGAAAAGAAAGAAAGAGTTCTCTGGTTAAGTTACAATAATAACTGATGAACTTATTCCTTACCTATCAGAAAAAGGAACTGATTTCAAGTCACATGTTATGTCCTGTATCTACAGGCAGAAAAATGTCAGGAGAAAGAGGCTATAGCAAGGAGAAGCAGGTATGGGTGAGTCAGCACAGTCTGTGTCATACAAAGGTAGTAAAGGAAATTTACCAAGGTTCAAGGGAGATGAAATAGCAAGGTCTCAGCTGCTCCAGTAGAAGCCAGCAGTCACAATAACCAAAGGAAAAGACAAAGAAAAGTACATCCTAAGCCAATGCAGACTCCAAGAATCCAAATAAATCCACAACCAGGAATTGCATAAAAAGCAGGGAGAATGAACAGATCTGAACAAGATCTGGCTGCTGTGGGATTTATAGTTGTCTGACCTTGAGATGCTGTGGGCTTGGTTGCTCAGTGCTTCTTATTATTCACTGCTTTTCTTTGTATATGATGATGTTTCACGAATGATGGGAATGTCTCTTCAGTGTCCCTCAACTCCAGCTGAAATGGGGCTTCACTCTGCAGAAGTTCCTCATCAGCTGCATCAGCCATTAGCTGCCCAGATTTGGGTGGAAGAGCAATCATCTGGATCTAGAGACCTTTCTGTATCTGAGTCTCCTGCATTAGCTTCCTTGGATTCTACAGGGTAATGGCAGGCTATATGTAACTAACTACTACCAAGCTTTGCTCAAGAGGATGAGACTGATCCCTTTTCCTTGTCTGGCATTGAAACTATTGACAGCAGGAGGAAAGGAGTGTGTGTGTGTGTTCTGAGCAGAATACTTAGGATTATGAGCAGAATAACAGCTGAGTCTGAAGAAAAAAAGAATAATGGAAAAGAAGAAAAAAAATAAGAAATGGAATGGAAGGGGACAGGGCTGATTTGTCTGCTTAGCAAAAGACAAAGGCCCTCCAACACTCTGCCATGCAGGAATACACAATCAAAGCACTCCTGACAGATGGCCATTCAGTCTCTGTTTAAAAACCTCCAAAGAAGAAGACACCACCACACTCTGAGGCAGCATACTCCACTATCAAACTGTTCTTACTGTCAGGAGGTTCTTCCCAATGTTTAGGTGGACTCTCTTCTCCTGTAGATTGAAACCATTGCTCCTAGGCCATTTCTTCACTATACTGCTATAGCGCTATTATTCCCCTTTCAACTTCCTGTGGATTCTGGGGTTTGTAGTTTAGTGAGGCCAAAGAGCTCTCTGACTGAGAATTCTAAAGGCCTTTGCCTAAACTGCAAACTCCAGGATTCCATAGGATGTTGAAAGTGGAATAATAGCACTATAACAGTATAGTGCCGAAATGACTGGAGCAACAGAAAACAAGTTTGCTGTGTCTTCCATATGGCATCCTTTCAAATATTTAAACATGACTATCATGTCACCTCTCTGTAAGGTCCCGCTTTGGGGGGTCCCCAATATCAGTATGGTTTGGATAGGCACCATACCTAATTGGCATCATGTGTAATTGGCCACACATTTTATTGGCTCTGATATCAAATTCAAGCCTGAAAGGTGACAGAGAGGTCAAACCAAGCGAGGGAAAGAATTTGACTGTAAATGTGAGAAGCATAGGTCAACTCCAAAATTCCTCCAGGTAAGACTGAGTCATTTGTCAGGCAAATGCACATCATTCCTGTGGATAATAGGCTTAAATAGAAGCTGGACTTTTCCAGGGAATCCAACTGTGAGGAGCCCACCAGGACACCAATTGACAGATATTCATCCCTTGTACACCTGGATTCTTTCATCCGTCCTCACAGCACCCACAATAGACAGCTATTACAACACCCATCATGTCTTTGTCAATCAAAGCAATAAACCCATCAACAGGTGAAAGACTCATTGTCCACAACAGGTTCCCTTTGTCTTGCATCTGGAACCTTCACAGCCACAAGCCCTTTTCAGGGTACAAATACCCCTGGTTTGAGGATGCCCAGGGCAGTCTCTTGAAGGTCTACCCGTCACTCTGTCTGTCTGGCTCCTGAATGAGAACTGTTCTTAGGTCCTACCTAAGCCATAATACATTTCTGCTCTTCACTACTCTTCTGGACTGGTAATTATAAATCCCCCCAAATCCCTCAGCCTCTCTATAATTTTTCCTCCTTTTCTCTTTCTGCTAGCTCTTGTATGAATGTGTGATTGTGTGTATCTTCTGTGCATGCATGAGTGAATTCCCCTCAATATAATGAGACAATTCTGCTTGGTTTTTGGCTTGGCCTGACCCCGTAAACATTGGGTAAAAAGATCTCGCTAGGTGCTCTGGCTAGTTTCCATCACATAGAGCACATTGAGGTGTCCCCCACAGGACCCCAGAAATCAGGGTAACATCTCTACCTTCTCTTTGCCAGGCTAAACATACCCAGCTCCTTAAGCCACTCTTCATATGGCATGGTTAATTTAGGAATTTGTATCACTTCTCCAAGCTTTGTTAAATACTGAAAATTAAAAAAAATATCTTGCTTTTCAAAACCAAAAATGGATTTCTGGCCACTTTACATTCAGGTCCTGGGTGTGTGTATCATTTTTGGTTGTCTGTACAGCTCTGAAGCTTCCCAGGACAAAAAACTGGCCCCTAGATCCACATAAGCTGCTCACAACAGCTTTCACAGGACTGTGCCATTTAACAGATAAACATACACTGCAATATTTGGTAAAGATTTAATATCTCATCCTTATTAGCATAACTAAAAGCAGTGAGATCATTGATGCCCATTAATCCTCCAGCTCTGCTCATTGATAGAAGTTTAATGCAGTATGATAACTTCCAGGAAAGTATCAGAAAAAGAAGAAAAAGATAATGATGTATTAAGTAACTGGGGGAAGAATGATCTCATTGCAGCTTAGCCTGACAAATGAGAAGGCAGGAAAACATTTCTCATATGTAGCAGTGCTTTGAATTCACAGCTGGTAATTTGGAGGACAGTAAATATAGGTTTGGGCACTGTTCCACCATATGTTAATGGGGAGACATTGCTTTGCTTTGAAAAATTATTTTGTTGCACATCCAATAAATTGTCTTTCTTAGAAACTCATCCCTTTCAAGATGAACAAGGCTCAAAGACAGGCGTATCATTTCATCATGGGTAGATCTTGAAAGAATGAGAATTTGCATTGCAAGCTATGGTTTGAAGTTAGCTGGTTTCCCTGAATAAGAGCTAACCACAGTTTATCAATGTTTGGATATAATGGTGTGGCTGAAAATGAGAGAAAACCAGTTGACCTTCTCTTTATGGCTTTTCCAAAGGAGAGGGAAGAGCTCGGAAAGCTACATTTCTGGAATGTTGCTCTCAGACATCCCTGGTCAGCATGACCACTGATTCAAAAAAGTAATTCTTCTAAGCTCTGGGAGAGAGAACAAGGTATATGTCTCTGCAGCCAATGAGTTGGCCATGAGTGTGCAGTCTATGGTTTTCTGAGAGATTAACTTCCCTGTCCTGAATCCTATGGTTTTGGTGACTGGGGTTCTTGGAAGTATCTCACTGGAAGACTCAAAAACAACATGGCAGCAAAAGAAGTAAAACAATCATGTCCAACAGTGGAGGAATCATATGATTGACTCCCTCATGGCATATTAGGACCCTTCGTGACGCAGTGGTTAAATACTGGTACTGCAGCCACAACATTGTAAGTTCAATCCTGCAGGGCTCCAGGTTGATTCAGCCTTCCATCCTTCCATAGTTGGTAAAATTAGTACCCAGCTTATTGGAGGCAATTAGCTTACAACATTGTAAACTGCTCAGGGAGCGCTTTGCACTGATAAGTGGTATAGAAATGTAACTGCTATTGCTATTGTTATATTACCTCTACACCTGTCCTCAGGGGTGATTATCTTACCCTGGGTGGTCCTGAATTTTCACTTAGTGGAACAGCCCAGGTTCTAAGGTTTAATCCAATTTGTATGTTCATGTCTCTTTACTGATTCGCCAAGATCTTACATTGAGCTGGTGTAGCGGAATTCTGCACTCACCTTGTCACACAGTGGTTGAGCCCTTCTGTTGAATACCAACATAACTACACTGATTATGTATGTGCCAGGTTGTCTGCTTATCATTCCATTATGCAGTGGGGAATGTACTGTTTCTTCAATCCCACTGAAGAAGGAGGTTATTGAAAGGCATTGGTATATAATTAAGCACCTACAAAGAATGCACAGCAACTGCATAGCTGGAATCTTGTTGGTTAGTCCCAGCTAGAGTAAATCCATTCAACCAACTGCTGCATGAGTTTGGGTGCCTTCAAGTCACCTGTCAACTTATGACAACCCCATGAATTTCACTGGGTTTTCATAGGCAAGGAATACTCTTAAGTGGTTTGGCCTGTTCCTTTTTTTCTGAAATATAGCCTTCAGCACCTGGCACTTGCTAACATCCCATCTAACTACTAACCAAGGCTGACCTTGCTTCATTGTGAGCTAACTCAGGGGTAAATCCAATTGATTTCACAGTCTACTTTAGGACTAACAACATATTTTTAACCCTTATGTTGTAGAATTCCTTTTATATAACCATGAACTGAATGCATACATTGCACAACAGTCATGTCTGTAAAAAAATTGTGTCATGATGTGTAAAAGAACATACATAGGTCTATGAAACCAGCAAGATTTTGGCCTTTGGATCCTTACCACATACATCACTTGTAAGCACACAGCTTGTCTTGCTGTTCATATTCTCAAGTTTAGAAAGAATCCCTTTGCACACATTAGTAAAATGCCACATTTTTCTTACATTATCCTCCCAATTATGCCCAATTAAGATTTCAGTTTCAGACATTAAATTGGCTATAGAAACAGACATTCTTTAAATTACTATGATTTAACTTTGATGTGGTATGCAAAATTTTTAAAGTACAGGATTTTAACTCAATTACTGCTGAGCAGTACATTTTATTGTCAGGAAGTTTCAGGGTGTTCACTAAACTTTGCTTTCAGGGTTGGAAAAAATAGATTCAGGAGGACCATGAGTTGAAGGAACTGAAGGGGATAGAGAAAAGCTGGATTTTGTGTACAATTTTATTTTTAATATATTTTTGAAAAAGAAAGCAGATAGAAATGCAGTGTAGTCTATGGTCCTGCACTTTGAAACACACTGCCTTACTCTGAGCCATGCCATCAGTATAGTAAGTCTAGAATCTGGAAAGTTACTTGTGTGGGTTGTAACTCTCAGAACACCCCCCAGCCAGCATGACCAGTGCCTATGCTATCTGGAAGACTCTGGAAGCAGAAGTTCTTCCTCCTCCCTAGCAAAGAGGAAAGGGGAAAAAAAGACTATTCCAAGCTCTGACTCATCTCATTTGTAACTATACCAGTTTTGCCAAACTGGTGTTAAAACAGATATGTTGTACCACAACTCCCATTATCACCCATCAGTATTGCCAATGTGGTTAGAGTCCCAGAGGGCTGGAGGCCACTGTCATGCCCTTGCTTTGTGGAGCTGCCATTGTCTAGCTAATTAGGCAGCTGAGGAACCTTGGCGGGCTGCCAAGCCCAGGACAGCCACCAGGTTGTGAAAAGCTAGTCTATAATGTATGACAGTAGTTTCCCAGGTCATCAGATGGGAGTTTTTTGCAGCCCTACCTAGAGATGGCAGGATCTAAATGTGCAACCCGGCACATGCAAAACTGAATGACAGTCCCCACTTACTTCAAGGAACAAATACAGAAGAAGCATTGGTTCCGTACTGCAGAGTAGGGCTCTCTTGCATGAGCCATTTCAACTCCCAGAAGACCTAGCCAATATAGCCAACGGTAATGGATTGTGAGAGCTGGCATAGTATAGTGGTCTAGGTATTGGACTATAACCTTGGAGACCAGGGTTCAATTCCTCATTCAGCCATGGAAATCCACTGGGTGACTATAGGTGTGTCACATGTTCTCAGAAAAACCCATGATAGGATTGCCTTAAGGTCACCATAAGTAAGAAATTATTTGAAGGCACACCACCATCAAAGAAACAATAAAAAGTAATTCTGGAAGTTCTTGTCTCAAACATGGGTGGGTCACTGTATGGGGGCCAAGGATGAATTTCCCCATAGACACCCTCCCCCTATGGACTGCACCCTCCCAAATAGCTCCATTTTCTTCTGCAGTCCTCCTACAAATAGCAACAGGATGTGTTGTGAAACCATTTCCTGTTGCCATTTTGAGATTGACTGAAAAGGAAAAGGTATTTGAAGGTACTACGGGGTCCTGGGGTGCTTCTGAGGGCAGGGTACATTTTCACAAGTTATTACATGCAGAGAGATTTTCTGTGTGGTTCTGGAGCAAAAGAAAAATGCCTGAAAATTGCACTGAAATGTTTTTTAAAAAAATAAAGAGTTGGGAAGCTTGGGAGGACTGGAGAGGTTTCAGAGGCCATAAAAGTAAGGTTTGCTCAAACCTGGAAATGGACTGAAGCACCAACAACAGAAGAATAGATTGTTAAGGTTTCCCAAATCTGTTAAGCTAGACTAAATTGCCAAACTAATGTGGATTTTAAAGGATAAGCAAACTGAAGATTTTTTGAAAGATTGGAAACTGTTGTGGACTTTTGGAGCAATAAGAAATTTAATGATGCAAAATAATCTGTGACTATGTTTACCAGTGAAAGCCAGCATAGTATAGTGGTTTGAGCATTAGATTACAACTCTGAAGACCAGGGTTCAATTTCCTACTCAGCCATGGAAACCCACTGGATGACCTTGGGCACATCACACACTCTCAGCCCTAAAAAACCCCATGATAGGGTCGCCGTTAGTCAGAAATGAGTTGAAGGCACGCAACAACAACATTTACCAGTAATGCTAGTAGGATTATTTAGTTGGCTCTGTAATGGTGAAATAATATATTTTATATTTCTTCATTTTTTCCCCCTTTCATTACAGTCTGACTTGTGGGGGTTACAGCCCTTTTGTGTTTCAGAAAGTTAGTGTTCAGTGTTTAGTACTGTGTTTTAGTTTTCATTTAATTTTAGATTTCTTCCCCTTTTCTCATTTTTCTTCTTTTTCTGAATGCGTGTTAATTTGATTGTGAATTAGATTGTGTTAAAATCAGTGATGTAGACTTGAGTCTATTGACTCGGATTCAAGTTGAGCTCAAATCTCTCCAATGACTTGACTCGGCAATAAATGATGCACTGCACTGACTTGACTTGTGACTTGTATATTTTTAGTGACTGACTTGCTGTCCTTGATTCAGTAACATGACACATTCATGCAGAAACCTTACGACTTAACAATGCTTCCATCCCTTTTTGCCTACCGGTCACAAGACAATCTGTCTCAAGCCCAAAGAGTGGGTGCATTTCCCAGAGGGGAATAACAAACAGGTTAGGCAACAGGCTTGAGGTGAGATTGAGGTCTGCTCAGCAGCCTGTCCCCACTGCATATTGGAGGAGCCTTCTAAAACTTTTCCTAAGTAAAGCTTTTCCTAAGAGCAGAACGCAACACTTGCCCCTAGGGCACATTTTTCAGAGAGGAACAGCAAATATGTTAGGCAATAGGCTTGAGGAGGAAGGATCCTTCCTTCTAAAACTTTTGGAGCTTCAGTAATGGAGAGTGAGAAGGATCCTATTCGCCACTTGGCTCAACTTGAGACTTGAAGGTAGAGACTAAAGACTTGACTTGAGACTTGGAGAAAAAGACTTAAATACATCACTCATTAAAATTACTAAATAAATAATTTAAAAAGTGGGGTCAAGAGGCCACATGAGGTTCATGGAGCCCTGGTGGCACAGTGGTTAAATGCTAATACTGCAGCCACAAGGTTGTGACTTCGATCCTGCAGCCACAAGATTGTGAGTTCAATCCTGCTGGGCTCCAGGTTGACTCAGCCTTCCATCCTTCCACAGGTCGGTAAAGTGAGTACTCAGCTTGCTGGGGGCAATTAGCTAAAATACATCGCTTAGAGAGCACTTAGCTGATAAGCAATATAGAAATATACATACTATTGTTATGGACTGCAGTATGCCCTCCTTTGGCCTGATGCCTCTGGAAAGCTGAAGGTTTCCCATCCCTGACCATCTCACCTGAATTTTATCAGCTACTGAGAAAAAGGCAGATAGTCTAAGATGGTCTACCAGTGCTACTGTCCCAAATCCTCCCAGTCCAGGAAATCAGGTGATCTAAGACAGCCAGTCTTGCACCACTGTCTGGAACTGTGCCTTTTCTCAGCCTGTGAAATTCGTGGAGGGGATGTTCAGGAAGCTATTCTGTGTGATATAGACAGATAAGCCTGTCTGCAGGCCAACTGCATGGTCTGCGCTCTGCTGCCCTAAAGGGCAGAACAAATGAGAATTAATGACTTTCCACCACTGCTGTGTGTTACAACAGATGGTGCCGTTAGGGATGTGTGGAGCATCTGCTCTGGCGGACTTTTTATTTATTAATCCAAGTCTGCACTCTCCGAGACTGGACACGCATCAGATACACTTTGGATTCTGGAGTCCACACACTGTCAGACAGCTGCGGGTACAACATGTAAAAATGCACATTGAAAAGAATGTGCACATTTCCAATTAGTACAAAAGCATAGCACAAGACATTCAAGTCAATAGGACAGGCATGGGTACAATCAACATGCATGAACCAAATAAATGGATTGAAAAACACACACTTCTAAATCAAAGGTAAAATATATAATGTACAAATTCCATCCTGCTTTAAAACATAATGACACAGAAGTTGACATCCTGGTTTGTCATCATAACTACTATATATGTAATGTAATGGCTATTGCTTATAACTACTATCATGGCCCATCAAATCTATCTTCACAGCTTGGCAGCACTCAGCTGAAGCATTTATGAGGTATTGGAGACTAGTTCACTGGGAAATGGCATCCAATCACTAGGTATCTTCAGAAGAGGCAGCTGGAGAGACGCCTCAGGTGCCCCATGACTAGGAGTGTACTGCTCATGTTGGCACTTCAGGATGACATTTCCATCCCAATCAGAAGCAGGAACCCTTTCCAATTCCTCATTGCAGCCTTGCTTACTGGTGGAAGGGGGCTGGAAATATAGAATCATAGAAACATAGAGTTCAAAGAGACCACAAGGGCCACCAAATCCAGATCCCTGCCATTCAGGAACACACCATCAAAGTATTCCTGGCAGATGGTCATCCAGCCTTTGTTTAAAAACCTCCAACGAAAGAGACTCTGCCACACTTTGAACAGCATATTCCACTGCCGAACTGTTAAGCAAGTGCCTTGGGTACCTTCAACCTATTCAAAAGATAAATTGCCTGTTCTGAAACCTCTAGGTCAATCCAGAGCAGAATCACTGCACCCCTAATATAGAAGCCACCTGTTGCCATGGCAAGAGCCTCATGTCATTTTGAAGCCAGTTGCCAAATCAATGTCTCTTAGTAACAGTGTGGTGTGACAGAGCTATAGTATGAATGTAAAACTGATGCCAAGATCTTGCATCATCAAATATAGCTACAACAACACAGCTATGATGTCATAGTCATGTCTCCTGATGTAGTCCCCCCAAACCCATGTTAGAAGGCAGACAGCCATACCAGCTGGAGGGGTTCTGAGGTGCTGGAGGGTAGGGTACTGAGCAATGATGCATTCAGCCCCTTCTCACCTGTGACTTGCAGAGTCTTGTCACAACTGCTTGTTCTTGTGGATGTCATCATCATCCACAGCCTTGTTCTCCAACATCTCACAGCTCCTCTGGTTGGAGTGGTTCCTTAGCTTCTAAGATGGGTTTGGGGGGCATTTGCTGTCATTATAGAAATAGAGTGGAAGAGATGACAAAGGCCACCCAGTCCAACCCCCTGCCATGCAGGAATACACCATCAAAGCATTCCTGACAGATGGTCATCCAACCTCTGTTTAAAAATCTCCAAAGGAGACTCCACCACACTCCCAGGCAGCACGTTCCACTGTTCAACTGCTCTTACAGCCAGGACGGTCTTCCTAATGTTTAGCTGGAATTTCTTTTCCTGAAGTTTGAAGCCGCTGCTCCATATTCTAGTCTCTAGTCTAGTCTAGTCTAGTCTAGTCTAGTCAGACAGAAAACAGGCTTGCTCCATCTTCCATAAGAAATCCCTTCAAATATTTAAACATTGCCATAATGTCACCTCTTAACCTTCTCTTTTCCAGCATAAGCATGCCCACCTTTTTAAGCCACTCCTCATAGAACATGGTTTCCAGGCCTTCTATCATTTCAGTCACCCTCCTCTGGACACATTCCAACTTGTCAATATCCTTCCTGAACTATGGTGCCCAGAACTGGACACAGTATTCCAGGTGGAGTCTGACCAAAGCAGAAAATAGTGGTACTACCACTTTGGTTGACCCAATTAGCAGCAGAACAGACCTGCATTGCTCTGTGCCTGCAGGTGGCTGCTACAAATATGTTTCATGGATTGGGCCAAAAGATGTGATTTGTAAGTAAGCAACATAAGATGCTGGCCCTCATTTCCATAACTCTTTTCTTCAGCATATCAGAAATGCTTTGGTTGGCCTGCTGCCAGTTTCAAGGGTAGGTTTTGGGCTCATATTTAGTTGATTATGACTATAAATGTGAATCCCCAACAGTCAGAATATTGTAAGCTGGTGAAAAGGATGTGGGCCAGTCTCCTGAAGTGGTCAGAGATCAGTGTGGAGGTGCAAAAAGGAGGAAATCTATTGATGCAAATTCAGGAGATGTTCACAACTCTAAATGTGAGGCATAGTGCAATTTACTGCAACTGTTTTCAAGCTGTCCTCATTCTGAATCAACTCAAAGCCTTGGGCTGCAAGAGATTTTTGGTACTGTCACAGCACTGTGATGAGTCTTCTGTTGTTTTAGGAACTGGTCTCCTCATTAGCTTAAGGGGCCTGTCCTGTGATACCTCCACCATCATCAACCTGCACTGTTTCTTTCCTTCTTACTTTGCATCCTGAGGAGGAAAGAACTATCTGCCCTTTGTTGCTTACGTCAGTTCCAGTTGAAACCAAAGCTCCATGGAAGAAGACTTACTTTGCTTACGTAGGATCCAAAACTCAATCAACTGGTATCTCTAAGTAGAAAGACCAGGAGAGAAAATTCTTCTACCAGGGACCATAGAGAGTCACTTCTGAACAGAGCTTTTGAGTAATTGTTTATGAAGAACAAGCTTTGTTGTTGCTGTGTGCCTTCAAGTCCTTCCATATTTGTGATGACCCTCTAAGGTGAACCTATCTTGGGTTTTTCTTGGCAAGATGCATTTGAGAGTTTGCCTTTGCCTTCCTCTGAAGCTCAGAGAGTGTGACTTGCTCAAGGTCACCCAGTTAGTTTCCATGGCTGAGCAGGGATTTGAACCCTGATTGCCAGACTCTTAGTCCAACATGAACAAGTTACTTGTAATTAATTTATTTTTCTTATAACTTAGGTACCTACCATAGTTATATGGAGATATATTATGCTGCATTTGTAACTTAAGGGATAATATTACACCTTCTGACTTGCACTTGTGTACATTACTTTAAGATTTATGCAGGTATAACCTCACCAAATGGTGAAAGAAGACTATCACGTGGTTCAAGTTTTGACTTATAAATTTTTATCATTTATTTAATTTATAACCTGCCTTTCTCCCAGTGTGGGACCCAAAGAGTTTATGCTTATGCTGTGCTTCATATCTCATGCTTTGTTGAAGGTATTAAGACAATGCCCATCAAAAAAAAAAAATTAACATAGGCTATAATAGCTGGAATCCTGTATGGTTTTTACACATATGTAAGCACTGGTTACAATGCTATGCAGATATTTCAAGCTCAACCCCTGCATCCCCATTTACTGGGCAGCAGCCATAGCAATTGACAGGGATCCATTCCCCTGCCATTCAGGAAGCAGTTAGCTGCCATTTCTACCCCCTTCCATGAGCAATTCACATTGCAACAGGCAGAAACAGAGTCGCTTTCACAACCCTCGTTGTGTTGTCAATTGCTCATCCAAGAGTGGTGTGAAGGGCAACCAGATGGTTCCCAAACAACAAGAGAATGAACCTCTGTCAATCACAGTGGCTGCTTCCCAGTAAGTGAGGATCAGGAGACTTTCTTGTTCCCTATGCAGCCCCTAAATGAATGGCTGCATAAGGATCATAAGTACATAACAGCTACAGATACATACTTCCAAGTCATACATTTGTAATAGTGGCCATTTCTGCACTACACTATTATAGTGCTGTTATTCCACTTTCAACATCCTATGGAATTCTGAGGTTTGTAGTTTACTGAGGCCAAGGAACTCTCTGGCTGAGAATTCTAAATGTCCCCTCCCTAAACTGCAAAATGCAGGATTCTATAGGCTGTTGAAAGTGGAATGATAGCATTATAATAGTGTAGTGTGAAAAAGGCTACTGTGATACAGGATTCTGGGCATTATTGGGCTAAATGACCCAATTACATATAATTTTCTTGTTCCTGACTGATAAACAATGGGATTATAATCTTCCTCATGAGATCCAAAAGGCAGAACAGCAACAAAGATCTTTTGATTGAGAAAAATCAGCAGGATATCTCTCCTCAGTTAGAGATGTGAGAACACAAGCATGAGAAACTACAAAATGTCTTCTTTCTGATATTCACAGTTTGCTTTTCTAAAAGTGATATGGATGGGGGAAGCACTGCCCAAAGAAGTAAAAGAGAGTTTTCTTTTATTATTGGGTTCCCTCCTTGTTGGCTTCTTCAACCTTAAAAGGCTAATGGCCTTCAAAGAAGGAAAACATCAGAAAGTGAAGAAAAAAGAAGATGCTTCTACACAGCAATTTGTTTTGTATTCCTCTCCTCCTCCGTTTCTTATTAAAAATATAATAAAAGGATGATGAAAAGTTTCACCCACAGTTCACATGTCATAAATGCAGTTTGGTACAACCTCCAGTTTTTCCCACAGTCCAGCAAACATCCCTACGTGCACATTGTTTTAAGAAGAAAAAAAGATTTATCATCTTGCAATGCAGTCCCAATAAAGGGATAAATTAGATTTGTATTTGACTTTCCGGGAAACAAATGGGCTTTCGGGGGCAAAACTTTCTGAGGCAAAATATCTTAATTGTGCATTGGTAAGCTTTTGGGCCTCAGCAATTTGTTCCATGTGGAACATTTAATAAATGATGCTCAGGGAACTGAAAGAAATGCCATTACGGTTATGAAATATTGTCTCGAGTCCCATCCTTATTAGCATAGAATGGAGCAGAACCTGGAAAAGTTAGTTTTTGGACTGTAACACCAGACTTCTCCAGCCAGAATGGCCAATGATGCCATGCTGGGAGTTATTAAGTCCAAACCCAGCCCCCGTGGCCACTTTTGGGCTACTCACCATACTGTCTGAGTGTAACAGATCCTTCTTCCAAGGTTGGCCCCACAATTCCTGTATCCTGCCACCCACCCTGCCCTTGTTCCCCCACTGAATTTCTTTCTAGACTGAGCTCTTGCACCTCAGGGTGACCCCTTAAATACAGATCTGCGACTCTTTTGTTGTGTGGATTCTTTATGGCATGGCCTTATCAGACCTGAAAGAGACTACCAGAGATAGGTTTGAAGAAGAGGAAGAAGACCCCAGGGTTCCACAGGATGTTGAAAGTGGAATAATAGCATTATAACAGTGTAGTGTGGAAATGGCCTACCTGTCCTGTTTCTGTGAAGTCCAAATCTTATCCCTGTCGAGTATCTCCTTCATTAACAAATCCACTTCCTGTTTGTAACTGCTGAGATGTAGTGGAAGAACACATGCTTTTTCTACAAAACTCCTAGACATCTCAAGGCAAGGCTAGAAAAAAAACCCTGTCTAAATCTCTGAAAAGTCAAGGAGTTCACAGCAATCTTTTGCAAGCTGAGTTCCATCAGATATTTTTGACTATGAGTCCCATCAGCCCTAGGGAGCATGGACAATGTTTGGGGGTGGGATTTATAGTTCAAACCATTATCTGGAGAGTCCCAGAATGAGACAGTCTCTAATATAGACAGTGGCCATTTCTGCATGGCGTCACTGTTCCGCAATGAGGTCAGGATGGCAGCATTCTGTGACTTGTGCTTTCACACGATATCGTCATGGTCCCACTGCCATCCCGTCCCCACCTGTCATGATCATGGGATATTCACTTACCAGAATAACTCCATTAAGTGCCCGTGATTGCACGACACTCCCATCACTCCTGGCCATGTGGAAGGGAATGGAAGTGTGATGTAGGCACTTCCTTCCCCAGCACAACAAAGGAAAGAGGCCTGCTGCACTGCAGAAGGAAGGCGCATGTCACTCACACTCCCTTCTGCAGAGGGAGCATTTACATCACGTGCTCATCCTGGCAAAGGTGCTGCCAGGATTGCAACAGGACAACCACAGGATCTGGTAAGGTATGGAAATGGACAATGCCAAGCTAGATGGAGCAATTATTAAGCTCTTCTCCAGATAACAACAATAATAATAATCTCTGGAATTCCCAGGTTTTCTTCTTGTCCAAACCAGTTTTAGTTTGGAGAGCCACACAATGTTTTCTTCGTCCTAAAGTATTTTCTGAGATTCCCAGAATTACCAAGGATTTCTTATTCTTGCTCCCCAAGTTGGTTTAAACTAACCCAGTCTATTCCAAAACAAAATCTATCTGTATTTGCCTATGTATTTGTATTTTCTTGGGAGCCAGTGAAGATGGCAGCCTCCTAGTAAACATAGCTATTGTTTCCAGGAATCAGATTCAATTAAGATCTAGTGAGGGAAATAGGAATGTTAGCACTAGACAAAAAGATCGCAATGCTTAACTAGTATATTAATTGCTAAAGCACTTAGCGTTTTGGCTTTAACTCTTGATTTTCTTTAAGAAAGGCTAAGTGGAAATTGGTAAAAATCAGTTCTGAAGTGTTGCATGGAGTGAATATGATCAGTTGTGGGGGGAAGGGGAAAGAGGGATAGGAGGAAACCCAGGATATTTCAGGAAAGAGACTGGATGCAAACATATGAATATGGAGGTATAATCAAAACAAAAATTGAAAACTCTTGCTACTTCCTGAGGTTTTGTACCTATCTGGGGGTACTCGCAATTTCTGAAGAAGGAATAAATGTGCAGCAGAGGTTTTTGAATGCATTTTGGATGCTTGTTAGAATTATGCATGACCGGGACTTCCCATTGGAAGACATTTTTAGACCCTACATTTTAGGCTGAATACAAATTATAAGTATGACAGATGTATCTTGAACCTCTCAGCCCTGGAACGTCATGTCTGAAGGCCATGATAAGCCAAGTTATCAGCATTTGTAAAAGATGCTGCCATTTCTTCCATTTCTGCCACCACTGCTATGTGGCTCAGATTCCCCTCTTAAAGTGTATATACACTCCATAGTCAATGCAATCTCATACCACTTTAACTGTCACACCTCTCTGGTACAGAATCCCATAACCGCCAACATTTCACAGATTCAATCCTGTCCTTTCCCTCTGCTGAGTGCAAATTGCTTTTGCACTTGGGACTCAATTGGCAACAACTAAAGTGAGATGAGGACTGAAGAAGGAATGTGAAGAGGTGAGAGAAACTGGGGCATTTTAAAAACAGTTGAGAAAGTGGGATTTATTGGGACTGTCCCTGTCAAACTGGACAGTTGGAGGACATGAAATTGCCTTTCGAGCAATCATTTTAAAAATCCTTAATAGGAATTGAAACACAGACAGGTACATATCTGTTTCTTGAGCTATAATTGCTATTCACATTGGAAGTTTTTCTTTCCTGTACGTGTTTTGCAAGGAAATTCAGATTTTGCATTTCTACATTTCCTTCTCTGAAGTTTCAATGAGAACTTGAAGTGCACAGAGATGGCAACTGGGGGTGGAGGGCTGAAGGAGAAAGAGGACATTTAGAAAATGTTAGAACATAGGAACTGGAACAGGAAGACAACACCATTCACCAGAAGCGGAAGGATCCTGTTATACAAAAACATTCAACATATGACTTACCATATGGAGGGGAAAGGACAGTCCCTGACCCAGAAAAAAAGAAATGTAGTTTATCAGGAATATGTGATGTGAACCCTCTATAGATCAAGTTAGGTCTCAGCTATTTCCTCTTTTTTAACAACCCAGAATGAAATGCAGAATGCAAATCCATTGCCTTATAATCCAGACACATTAGAGCAAAGGAGAGAAACCTTCAGACCTAGGGCCACATGTGGCTCTCAGTGTAGTCTCTGTCACTTTCTAGGATGCATTGTATAGTTATGCAAAATGATACATGGTGCTAGGTAGATGAGGAAAAAGTTTCTTCTTGGTATCAGCCTTCTGGCTTCTTGTACAGTAGGCGGTAAATGCTTAGACCATAAACTCTTTCATATCTCCCTATCCGTAGCATCTGAACTGCCCTGCAGAAACTGTGCTGGGAAATCAGTATTTGTAAGGGGAAAGGGGGAAGGGCAAGAAAAAGAAAGAGAGAGAATTTAAAGAATGTATTTTTTTAAAAAATCCTGGAATACCGACAGAGAAGATTAGTAAATACTTGAATTTCAGGCCATCTCAAGATATTTTTCTACCTGAGGCAAAGAACATGATGGCAGCCACCTGCCATTTTGTGTAGAGGAGATCACCCTGATTGACATCTGAGTCTTACTTCAACTCTGGCAATATGGTAGTGTCTTTCACCACACCTGAGGGGTGATGCACATCTCATGGGGCGGCAACACTTCTGGCCTTCTAGGAAGGGATATGGCCAAGTGTCAAATGCTGTCTCCCAGCATCTGCCACCTGAAACAACATCCTTGCTCTGCCTTACAGTATAGCTGTTGTTGTTGTTGTTTGCCTTCAACTCATTTGTAACTTGTTGAGACCTGAAGGCAAACATATCACATGGTTTTCTGGGGGCTGAGAGTCACCCCAGCAGATCACCCAATGGGTTTCCATGACAGAGCAGGGAACTGAACCTCGGTCTCCAGAATCGTTGTCCAATGTTCAAACTTTTATAATAGTAAATATTGCCCAAATACTTTTCAGTTCCTCTCTTTTGCACAGGAAACCAAGGCTAGGAAGTGCAGCTCCTGGAATTTTTCACTGCTTATTGAGGATTATGAACCAGATACCAAGTACTTGAACTACCTACAACTTCTTTCCTTGACCAACATGTACGGTTTGACTTCATGCAACATCTGACAGCATGGAGTTTGTTACCCTGTTCTCTGGGGGTCCCAGGAGGGACGCCCAAATAACCAAACACAATAACACAACTTTGGGGAGAATTAGCTGGAGCACTCACTAAAGTTAGCAAGAGGCAGGGTAACATAGCAGGATCTTGTAACCCAGCGTCTACGGGGTCAGGTCAGTCAAGCAGTCAGACAGTTTTAAAATAGCAAAAATGACGTTTTATTGAAAGACAGACAAACAGTAAAGACACCACAATCACACAGCTAATGGCAGAATTGGAAATAGGGATTTTCGGGGGAAATGGGTGATATGACACCTTTCTCGTAGTCCTGAAGAAGTTGAAGATTGAGTTCGTTGGGGTGCAGGGAAGAAGCTCAGCGTGGTTCGCTGAGGGGAGCTCACCAGACAAAGCAGCAGCAAGGCGGGATGGAAGTCCAGAGCGATCCAAGGTGGTCTCGGAATCGGGGGGTTTATATAGGGTGAATTGTGACTGCAGGCCATGCCTTACTCAGTGAAAAACAATGTGAATTTGGAGCGGGACAAAGCTTTGGAAAAGGTCAAGTTTAATATGATCGGCTTAGCACTGAATCAACAATAGCGTAGCCAGTATGCAAATGCAAGGTGCTTAGCTTGGCTTTGTAAGACTATCGGCTCAGAGCCAGGCGCCTTTGTTAGTATTGTGCTTAAGCAAAAGGGTGTTTGCAGGAGAGGTCCCTGAAGCAACGGATTGGCTCTGTTCTGCCTGCCTAGGTGGAGAAAGGAATGTCCAACAATTACCAGCTGCGCCTGGTTTACATGCTTGTCCGGAGGCCTCGCAAACACGTGGAGCGGGGTGGCAGAGGAAGGCCGAATGGTTTTGATATCAAAACGAAATATCAAGTAGTATCACCGGGTGGGCCTGGGTCGAAGTAACAAGTTCTTCAAAAAATGGCCATTTCTGTACTAGAGTGTTATAGTGCTCTTATTCCACTTTCAACATCCTATGGAATCCTGGAGTTTGCAATTTAGGGAGGGGCCTTACAATAACATTGTAATGCGGAAATGGCCAATAGATCCAGCAGGACTTGTTTAAAATTAAGCCTAGGTCTAAGGGGATGTCTCTGAGGTATTATGGGTCTCAGTTCTAGGAGTGGGATCAATAGACACATTCCTCCTTAAACCACATTGAATGGGAACTACTTTTTTGCTCTCTGCTGTGCTGCAAGATGAGCACTGCAGATGCCCACCTATCCACTCATTTGGGGTCAGGTGACACAGAGGAGCCAATAAGAGTCAACCAGATCCTATTGCTGCTTCTTCTAGGCTAGTTCTTCACCCTAACTGATGACATCTCCCCAAAGAGTGAACAAAGTTTGTCAAATCTGTGGAAGACAACATGATGTCGACATCAGTTATATGGATGGACCTTTACCAGAACTCAAGCAAGTTTTATTGTGCGGAGAGGACTACAGTTCCCAGAAACCACTAGCCAACATTGCAGGCCATTAACCTCTTTTTTAAAAAGGAGAAAAGGAAGAAGGTGGAAGAGAAGGAGGAGGAGCTGCTGCCACCGCCACCACCATTTCTTCATGCTGAATGAAAATGAGTGTTGAGATGTTTTGTCAAAGGAAAAGTGAGCTGACAGTGAAAACTTCTTCTTCAACATTCCCACAATAGCCAAACAGCTGCCAACATGAGTTATTGGTCCATTTTTCTTCATTGCAGTCCAATTTCTAGGTCATCATGCCCAAAATAATGTGGACACCAGGATAAATATGTTGACCAAGGTAATGTAGCAGAGTGTGTAACTGCACGCCCCGCACACACACACACACCTTTACATATTTATGTTCCTAATGGACTTCATCAGTCAAGTGCTCCCAACCCATTATAAAAGTTTTCTTTTTTGCTCTCCCATTACATTTTATAAATAATCTGCTGAAACATGGCTCACAATATTGCATTACATCTTATTATAGCTGGCATCATTGGCCATAATGCTCTTGAAATGCCATCATGCTCGTGAAATCATGAATACTCTTGAAAAGACTTGGGTTCTAAGCTTGTGCTGGGGTGGTGATATCCAGAAAGGATCTTTATTTTCTCTTTCTTTCTTTCTTCAATTATTGTGGTTATTCCTTATAATAATATATTGCAAAAAGTTCACTTTTGATCAGCAATTTGACTGGCACAGGCTACAGTCATTACAAAGTTGGAAAGCATCCCAAAGGTCATCTAGGCCATTTCCGCACTACCCTGTTAGACTGCTATTATTCCACTTTCAACATCCTATGGAATTCTGGGATTTGTAGTTTACTGAATACCAACAGCTCTCTGGTTGAGAATTCTAAATGCCCATCCCTAAACTGCAAACCCCAGGATTCCACAGGATGTTGGAAGTGGAATAATAGCACTATAACAGTGTAGTATGAAAACAGCCCTAGTTTGGCTCCTGCTGTTACAGGAAATCTCTTGCTGCAGCAGGGGTAGGCAACATTTTTCCCAAAGGCTACAGGTGGCCCCTGAAGCCACCCTTCATGTCTCCTGGAGTCCCCACCATTTCCCCAAAGCCCTCCATAACTCTCCTCCATTATATTTTAAAAAACCTGTGCCATTTTGGGCAATTTGTGCCCCCAAGCCATGCAGAAATCTCCCATCACAAGAAAAATACCCTCAGCCCAGCCCCACATGTACCCCAGAACCTTGTGCCATTTGCAAATACCCTCATATCTCTCTGCTGTCCCTCTCAAAAAGGAGATAGGAAGTGACATGCCAGCACTTGCTGTCACCATTTGAAGGGGATTGCAGAGAAAAATTGAGATATTTGGGCTTAAGCTGACATCCCATGGGGGTTCTGGAGGGAAATAGACCCCTGACTTCCACATACTTGTCCACCCCTGTAGAACATAGTGTATTATGGAGCATTGTCTACTTCATGCTTTCCAGTAAGGACAGTCCACTGACTTTCAAAGTAATGTGTTCCACTGTTGAATAGCTTATGTGATACTTTCTGAGGATCCCTTTTCTTGTGACGTAACAGATGCTACTCTCTGAAGCAAGGGAAAATTAGTGTTTTCCACCATCTATGTGACAGCCCTTCTATTATTTAGAGATGGTTATAGTAGCACTTGTTATTCATTCCTTCAACATATCCAGTTCCTCCAACTTTTCTTCAAAAGACTTGGGCCATTTTCACACCTTACCTGATCCCATTGTCCTTCTGCCATGATCCCAGCAGCACCTTTGCCAGGAAGGGAGTGCAACAGGAATGCTTCCCTCCACACCCAGCTGGCTCCTTGCAGAAGGGAGTGCGAGTGACATGCATCTATCTTCTGCAGCAGAGCCGGGCTCTTTCCCATGTTGCACTGGAGAAGGAAGTGCCTCCATCATGCTTCCTGCCTTTTCACATGGCCAGGAAGGACAGGAGCATCATGAGATCATGGGCACTTAAAAGATTTTCTTAATGCAAATATTCTGCAATCTCAACAGGTGGAGGTGGGATAGCAGTGGGATCTTGACCATGTAATGCAGAAGCATGAGCCGTGAACTGCTCCCATCAAGTCCCCATAGCAGAATAGCCCTCTTGTGCAGAAACGGACTTGGTTTCTTTCCAAGCAACTCACCGGATGCATAGCTAATGGGTTGGGAGAAATTCCCACCAAAATAAGAATTCTGTTCTCCCTCACCCTTGAAATTTTCCTTTGGTTCCCAAATTTCTAGCATTGCAGTAACTTAGAATTTTTTGTTGACCATTTAGAAACAAATCCAAAGAAAAGAGCAGGCAAAGTTACCAAGAAATGTGGTAAACATAAGAGTTCCAGAGATGAACCATTTTCAGTGTCTCACTCTCTTTTTTGGAGTTTCCTAATTCTGCACCCCACCCCAAAAACTACATACCTGTACCTCACCATCCTTTTCCCCTCCCCATATAATAAAAGCCCAGCATATCCCATTAAAAGATCCTTCTGCCAATTTCTGAAGAGAGATTCATAAAGGGGTAACTAGCATTGGCTCTTTGGAGACAGATTATTTATTGTGATTCTTTCATACTGTACTTCAGAAGTGTGAGAGTTAATTATGCCTCCAATTTTTGTACACCAGCCAGGTTTTGGATGCATTGGCTCTGCACCAAAGAAGGTGACATTTGTCTCATCCCACCTTGAGATCTCAGAATCACAGTTAGTTGTCTCTCTCCTTTTCAAGGGTTTCCACACAACAAGCAATTTGTAGAGGCTTATATGCTCATCTTCTTGGTCTTCAGAGTGCCCTGCTTTGCCTTTGACAAGGTCTGTTTGACAGTTGGAAGAAGCTGTCCTTCATCTAATGAATCACACTAGGAAGAAGGAACATGCCTGCTCCGTGAGATGTTTCTAATCAGTGTGACACTTCAGGTAAGTTATTTTATGCAGCATGTACTCACACACACAAATGACCTTGGATTATTACTTGGACACATTCCTTATATAGTGCCACTGGCTAGCCAGTGGGTAGAATTTCAATTAGGAGACAGAATAAATAGAACCAGAGGACCAACAGTTCCCTAGCTAAATAGCTGGAGGGAGACATGATCTGCTTATCCCAAGCACCAGATTAATCTATGGGATGGAGCCAGCCTATGATATATAGCTGCCTCTGGCTAAGGATTAGATGGTTCTCATCAGCACCATTCCAGGTAGAGGACTCAACTTGACTGTCAGTTGACTTCTATTTCTATGCTGGTGATGGGGCCATGTGGTCAAAAACAACTGACACAACTTTGTCCTCTTCACACCTTGGCACTGCTGCCTACCCTCCAGCATTTGATACACAGGAGACAAATGCCTCATTGTGTCCACCTTCTAATGGAATGATCCACCATTTATTCATCAAGTTGGTGCTAATCCAAGTTGTATCTGTCTGAGCAGTTACCGTCCCAAACTGGTCTCAAAAAAGATCAGGAATCAAAGTGGTTGAGATTGTCCAATGTACTAAACACAGAATCACCTATCTGACCATGACGTGGGTCTGGGGTTAGTTTGAGGTTTGAAGGGACTCTCATGGTCCTCCTCCCATGTCAACTCTATCTGTTAACAGTTCTGATCAGCAAAGGACTGGGAGCAGCCCATTTAAGTTCTCACAACACCACTTCAGGGCTGCCATTTTGATTTTCCACAACTGCCTCAAGACTTGCTGAATCAGCACTATGCCAATCAAGGCAGATGATACAACCAAAGCTTGGAAAAGTTCCTTTTTGGGGGTTACAGTTCTCTGAATAACTGCTGGCTGGATAGTAAATACTGGCAGTGGGCTGTGCTAGAACTCTAAGCTTCTGGGCACTGCCCAAGGATGATAATACAGGTACTAGCACTGCCTGACTTTCTATCAAAGAGCCATAGGCGATAGTTCTATTAGGAACAGAGCATTAGGTATCAGAAGAAAGGGATGATTACTCATTTCCCCATCAACATACTTTGTTCCCTTTTTTCTTTTCTTTTAAGAAGTCTTTATAGTTCTGCAAACTAGGACCAGCCCTGATATTAGGTAGAGTGAGGCAGCTGCCTCAGGCAACTGCTGCTGGAGGGTAGCAGCAGCCTCCAGCTTATCTCATGTCTTTTCTGCTACTTCACTACCATCTCTCACATTTCCAAACATTTTCTCGTGTCTGAGACTTGCCTTTCTGTTTTTGAGCTACTAGCATGTGCCTCAAGGTTTGCAGGCATATGAAGTTTTTAAAAAAATATTCCAAAAGGAACTGCAGGGAACCCTCCCAAAGTAGCACAATGAGTAGTGAACACGTTCAGTAACCACAAAATAGAGGGGTAAATTGCTCTGCTCAAACTCCCTATGCAGCTTAAACATGAGGTGGAAGGGCATGTGAGAAGGGCAACAGGGAACCTCCACAGGGTTAACTGAGTTCCCCAACCTTGGCCTAAAAGACTCTGGAACATTCCAGTTAGGAAGTGCTATTATACTGCAACATTTTGCTTCAGGTTCCATAATGGTCATGAGTTAAGCAACAGCAATGACTGGATGTCAGTGTAACCTATTACTTGTTTGGTGTAACACTTACAGAGGAAAAAGATGTGATGCATTTCTGACATTCTAAAGGTGTTATATAAAATACATTGGATAGATTTACTCACAGCTTTGCTACAGACAATTTAGTGCTCTCTTTTACAAAATAAAGTTTTAAATGTGTTCTTTCATTTCAGTTGCCTTTATTTTCCCATCTAAATCCATGCTCTGAGAGACCAGGGTGCCGTTTTCTGAGAGCTGTCTGTGTAATTCAGTGACATAAAGACCAAGAGCTGGTTGCTCAGCCTAATTATCCCCTTTATACTTATCGACTGGCTTTCAGACAGGAAGAAAATGTTTTAAAAGAAGGAACAGGGAGGATCAGAAGCCCTTCCCCTTTAATTTCCATGGATTAGCAGCCCAGAAATCCTTCAGTCTCTGGGAATGTGAAACAATTACAGATTCATAGCAAAAGGCACTGAGGCAAATGAAACACCATTGGGTGGAGAGGGCTGACATGAAAGCTATTTTCTAGGTGGGCTTCTACTTCTAACTGTGCAAATTCTTTCTCACGTCCCACTGGTAAAAGAAGCCTGAGATATTCATCAGAGAGAGAACTCTGCCAGCCACATGGAACAGAGAAAGCATTTGCTTTTCTCTTAAATCAGCTTGAACTCATCCTTGTTTGAGGAAGGGGCTCAGAGGGTGGGTACCAGTCCAGAAGAAAGAAGCTAAATTCATATCTTCCAATTGTCCTAATTTGACAAGGATAGTCCTGATTAATCCTCTGTCATCACAATTTTTCTATTGCTTTTAAAATGTCCCAGTTTCTCTTTCTTCCCCCCATGTTCCCCTTTGTATTGGTCTACTTAGGCTGCTGCAAAATGAGTTTAAAGTGCAAAAGTAGTTTGCACTCAGTTAACTCTGCAGAGAGGAGAGGAAAGGAAGGGCAAAATCTTGCCCTTCCCTGTAGACCCAGACAAAAGCAAACTGCTGCAACCTCTCCTAGCTTGTGTCTTCTTCCTTATTTATAAGTTTGTCATCTTGATCGCATTCTGATGTTGCTTGGGCACATTTGACTTCATTTTCATCCATGAAATGTTAGAGGGTATGTTAACCCTGTCAGCACGTTGAGATCATCCACAGATGTTTTCTCAGTTTAAACCCAGTTGACAGATTCCCTATCTGAAGGACATTTCCAACCCTTGGGATCCTATCACTTGGACTCCTATTGCTCCTATCCTTAAAAACCTTTCTAGATCTGGTTCTCAGATCCCCATGGTGACGTTTATCCTCGATGGGCAAGTATGTTTATTATTATTATTTAGAAGCACGTGATTTAATTGATGGTCGAGATCCTACCTATGTGCTGAACTCCACACTTGCAGATCTACCTCCTCCCATTGTCAAGCCACTGGAGGGGCTCTTTTGCTATTGTTTATCAGTAGGGAAAGGAGAAAGGTGGAAGGTGATTCAGACCATAAAGAAACAGCTGGTCTCAGCTCAAGTGGGGAAAAGAAATGAAGGTGTGCTTCTCAAATGGAGCATGCTCTTCTTTTCCTATCCTGAGGCGCCCAGAGTAGTTGGATCTTCATGGTGTGATTCACCTTCCCCTTCTCACTCTTTCACTCAGGAGCAGCCAAGTTGTCAGTGGTTTCCTGACAGCTGCTAGGTGTATGAAGTTTCTGGACAGAGATTAAGAGCATGAGAACAGTCCTCTGTATCATGTCCAAAGAGGGAGTTATGCATGCAGAAGCTGCACTTACACACCTGTATCAGGATACTGACCATGAGGTCCAAAATCAAATATATCCAGACACAGAGGTAAACAACAGAAGAGCAAGGGCTGGTTGCAGAACATACAAGTTAAACATGTAACATTATCCTGGTTCCATGGGCAATGCAATATATCATTTTGGTGAGAACAAAGTAATACATTTTCCCTAAGCTTTTTCCACACTCTCAACTCTTGTTAATCTAAAGTCACTGCTCTGGTCTTATCCATTCCTAGTCCTAACTATTCTTCGATGCACAAGTGGCCCTATCTCTAACTCTCCTTTTCCCTGTTTAATCCACTACTGCCAGCTCTTGTCACTGTCTCTATTTCTAACTGGCTTTGCTTGATGATTTCAGACATGAGCACTGGGCTTTATATTCTTTTGCCCCTATCCATGTCCCTGCCACAGCATTCCACAAACTCTTATTGGTTGGCCTCAGGTCATGAAGTGTAATAATTCCACCATTCTTCATACCCACACTTTTTTGAGAAGAAGAAAGATGTTGTTTTGTACATGCACTTTGGAATCCCCAACCAAGGAAGCTTGTCTTGCCTTCTGTTCATTAATCTTCTTCCAGAAGTCTTTTGGCCTTTTGAGGCTGGTCTTTATTGTTCAGCTTTTCCATTGCTGTTGTTGTTGTTGTTGTTGTTTGCTGTCAAATCAGCTTCAACTCATGGAACCCTACGAATGAGACAACTCCAAAGTCACCTTGTTATCAACAGCCCTGCTCAGATTTTGCAGACTCAGGGCAATGGCTTCCTTGATTGAGCTTTTCCATACCTAATCCTTCTGTCTCTATTATATTTATACTGGTGTTCTTTCCAATTGCTTCTTCTCTCCTTGCCAAATTCTGTTGTGTTTGATTACTTCTTTCTTTAATCATCTTGAACAAAGAATGGTGTGCTATCAGTATTATGAATTAAGCAACGTCCTCATTTCATTAATTATCTGTGACTTGGCCAGAATCCGGGAACACTACAACTCCCAAAAGTTCCTTCCTCCATTTGCTTAGTGTGGCTTTCCCAGAACTTGGAAACATTACATCAGTACATCTCCCAGAATTCTCCCTGGCAGTGTGGTATCTAGTATTCTTGGAGCTGTAGCCTAAAATGTAGTTCCAAGTTCAAGTTTTCCATTTAAGCATTTTCTGAGCAGTGAATTCTGCTTGTACACTGGTGTGATCTCCCATTAAACCAGCATATGTGCTTTTTCAGTCAATGAGAAGGGAGGTATTCAATACCTCCTCGTTGAATAACTCCCCCTCACTGCAATGGAAGTTTTCAGAACCAGGGTAACTCCCCTAACATTATCTAAAAGTGGTTCAGAATAGCTCAGAGGCATAGAGAAGATAACAGATGTTGGCCTACTAGATCTTCAGTTGAATCTTTGGGTTTCCCTCAGTTTTCCCTTTTCCCTTTCCTTTTCCCATGAGGAACTATAGCCAGATATTCCCAGGTATCCCTGCCCTGCCTTTCCATGGTCACAAATTGGTTGGCATTTGAAAAATCCATTGCACTAGTAATGGAAGGGGAAACTGAGTGGAAGAGTGCTGTAGAAGGTTTACCATAATAAGATCTCAGTCCTAGCTTCTTTTTCTTCACTCAGTCACACCTAGTTCTTGACTCAGAAGCAAGATTTTTATTACAGACTGGCTGTTAGGTTTGTGGAGGCATCTTTGAGGATCATAAGAATAGGCCAATGGATGGGTCAAACCATGGAATGGCTGACCTCAGTGGCAGTTAGTGGCTTACATGTCAATGAGACTGTGAATCAGCTCCAGGTTTTAGCCCAAACTCTATAGGAGGTATCTGGAGTACTGAAGCAATTTTGGAATATGGTTTAACACCATGGATAGCTCTAGAGCCATATTATCAATGGTTCAATGGGTGCAATTGCTCTAGACCTCTCATTGGCTAGAGAACCCAGTGCTACAGGAGAAAGGTGTGCCATGCTTCATCTTTTTCCCACAATCACTTTCTGAATCTCCCAAGCTGTCTGTTTTCATCAAACGTTGTGCAATGGTTGAGCAGCTGAGTAAAAATATATGGGATCAGACTGTTCAACTCATACAAGTTTCAGGGTGGAAAACAGGGTGGAGTTTGCCCATGAAGATTTTTGTGCTACTGTTTAATGTACATTCTATATTATTTCTATACATGTATTTCTGTATTTGAAAGCCAATGTGGTGCAGAGGCGCATCTAGGGTGGGATACGTAGGACACGTACCCCAGGCACAAATGCCAGGCGATACAAAAAGTAGTGCTGGAAGCAGCAGAGGAGGAAGAGGAGAAGGAAGCAGAAGAAGGGGTGCAACTTCCACGCTTGCTCTAGATGCTGTTTATGCTAGATACGCTTCTGGCATGGTGTAGTGGTTTGAGCATTTGACTATGACCTTGGAGACCAGGGTTTGATTCCTCACTTAGCCATGGAAACCCATTGGGTGACCTTGGGTACATCACACACTCTCAGTCCCCAGAAAACCCTGTAATATAGTCACCTTAGGGTTGCCATACATCAGAAAGAACTTGAAAGCACACAACCACAAAACAATTTCTGTATTTATTTTATTTCTGTGCCGCCAATCCTAGTATAACCCACACATGTGCACCAAGGGAACAGCTCTGGGGTCCCAAACCATTTTCATTGCCAGAAAGCTCTTTTAAAATTTAACTAAAACCCAGACCATGTTGCCATCCCACTGCTGTAGAAACTATCAGCCTCCGTTGACTGTTCTTCATCCCAGGTTGGTCTCATCTTCACCTAGCCCTCCAATGGGCACAACTGACCAACAAATCAGAGTCCCAATTAAAATGCTCCTAAGCTACTGTCTCTCTTTCGAAAGGAGGTTGTATTGGTTCAATAAGATCTTAGTACAGCTGAAGTCTTCATTTTGAATACCAAGCATCAGGAAGCAGATAAGAGAGGGAGAAGGAGAGAATTCGTTAAGTGCCCCAAGGTCTTTCCTTACCACTTCACAGAAACAGTTTTGGCTATGCCTTGAATTTCTGTGTCATGCACACCCAAAGAATGTTTCAAGGTTGGGTGAATTTGGGCACATAATACCTTACACTCCACTGACCACTCTCATAAAAGACTTTGAAATGTGGTGGGAAAATAAAGAACGGTCACTTTGACATTAATTGACATCAGTTGGGTGGTCCCTCAAAAAAATAAAAAAAAAGAACCTAGGAGATTAAAAGAAAGCACTCACAGAGCCCTGAGTGAGAACAGCCAAGATGGTTCCTTGAAGATGTTGTTGTTGTTGTTGTTGTTGCTGTTCCTTCTGTTGTTTTTATGTCCTGCCTTTTTTCCCCAGCCTTGGGATTTAAGGCAGCTTACAAAAGTTAGAATATAATTAAACTAGCAATACAATGAAAAGCAATTAAAAACATTCCCATTGCAAAAAGATAACAATGGATATAGACAATACAACACATTACTGGAAGCTATCCACAAGCAATCAATCCTCAAAGGCCTTCTGAAACAAAAAAGGGTCTCCGTATCCCTACAGAAGATAGCAAGGAATGTGCCAGTTTAGTCTCTCTAAGAAGAAAGTTCCAGAGCCTGGGAGCAGCCATCAAGAAGGCCCTCTGCCATGTTCCCACCAGATAAATCTGAAAGTGTCAAGACAAAAGGAGAACTTAAGCTATGAGTTTAGGCTTATCCATGTTTCCTCAGATGAAGCCAATACCACACTGAAGTGAGTAATTGTGTCTAGGATGGGAGGAGGTCTAATTTGTTCAAGAGTATTGCTAGAAATGGTATAAGTATGAAGTACATTACCACTGGAATTAAATGTTATAGAAACCTGTGAGCAGGAGTGGTGGGACAACTGTCAGTCATGGTCTTGTAGAGGATTAGAACTCTAATCAACCAAGTACCAAGGAACTGAAAGCAAGCCCTGGATGGACTGGCACCAGAGTTAAATGGAACTTCATGAAAGAAACCAAGGAAATTCAATATGGAGGTGGAATCAGCTGCAAGCCAAAGAAATCCATTCACAGTAGTGCTGGATTATAGAGATCACTTTTTCATATCAACATGAAAAGAGACATCACCCTTCCTCTACCTGATGCCTTCCAGAGGTGCTGGATGGCAAGTATCTGCTTAATATGCTGGATGGGGGATTCTGGAAGCTGTAGAAATGGCCCTCCCATTAGGCAGGGAGAGATTCCTGCTTCGGGTTGCAGAGCACAAGAGACAATGAGTCATCTCCCATCAGAAACCCATCTGGGTGGAGATCTTGGCTTCATTTTGGTAGGTATAAATGCTATTTACTCCCTTGACTACCAAATGTAAGGAATCTGTAATATAATAAAGGTGCCACCAAATTTACATTGGTGAACATTTTCTGTACAGATTTTCCTCTCCTAATATGTTCCTTAAAAGCACATGTGCACATATTTCCTGTTCTGTTTAGTTTTGCTTCTATTCAGTTTCATTTTCTGTCTCTCTATGCAGATGCTCTGGTGAAAAGAAAAGAAAAGAAAAGAAAAGAAGAGAAGGTTCTTATTGGCTACATGATCCAACCAATCAGGGTTGACTACATGACAAAACCAATCAAGTCATCCACTTTCTGACATTCTATAATGACATTGATATTTATTTACACTAGTGCTTCTTAAGCTCTAATGAACCAGCAGCATCTTTCTCCCAATGTGCCAGGGACCAGTACCATATTTGTGCCCACTGACTGCACTAGTTTCTTTATTTCCTGGAAAGCTGCACTGATTTGCATGGCAAAGATGCAAACCAAATCAGAGTTGGGGGAGTGCGTTCAAGCGTTTGGAAAAATTAGTATTTTGCAGAAAATCTCCTTGAACTCTGGAGTCTAAAAAATAACTTTTTCAAGCTCTGTTTTCTGCCCTCAACCTGAACTTGAGAATATTCTCACTGCATTCTACCAGATCTTCTGTTTGGCAGGACTCAAGCTGGCAACTTTTACATCACTCTGTCAACTTTGCTCTTAGGTATATGTCTCCTGGCAAGATTTATATAAATGATATTAAATTCTCAAACTGGCTAGAAGACAAAGCAAGTCATTTTCCCCTCCACTTAGTATCAAAGTCAAAAGGGAGATAGTTAATGGTGCCAGATAGATTCAAGTGCACTTTGGAGCATCTCCCAGGTGAATCTGCCATGCATATATGAGAAAATCTTGGTCTGGATTCATTATTTTATATCATCTCAGAAATGTAGAGAAGATGATGATAGCATCTGATGAGGAAGAGGTAAAGGACGTCTTCCATTTGCCATTTTGAGTTATTTAAAGGAAAGCATTCAGAGACACAAAGTGGAATTCAAAATGAAATATTAAAGTAGTAATATATTGAAGGAGAAAAGGCATTTGAGATGCCTGCACATTATGCTGTTGCAAAAGCATTCTTACAGTGTCTCAGTCCAGTGGTGAAACCAATATTTCAGTCTCAGAAGTCCATATAAGTTGGATCCATCAACTGGGCGCAATTTGTTCACTGACCCACTTTGTCTTGGGGTCATGCACATAGGTATCTAACTTTATTTTTCTTTCTTCAATTACATGCGTGGAATGAATGGCCAAGATCCTACATAGATTCGTAGAATCTTACAGTTGGAGGGAGCCCTTTCCCATAGATGCTCAGGATGGCTATCTACATCTGGAAGACATCTCCCTCACATCCGGAAGTTCACTTATTTCCCATCCTGAACTTACGTGATGCAGCCAGTCAGGGACAACGTTATTGGGCATAATGACATCATGATACTGTATAGCCAATCAGCTCTGGCCAACTGACAACGTTACAAAACCAGAGTGAGGGCAGTTCATCCAGCATTGTTCTCAAACTATTGCAAAGAGAATGAAGGTCAGCTCTCTGTTGCCAATTTCTTCTTCTTTTTTAAAAATATTTTTTAATATTTTTAATTTTTTTTAATATTTACTAATGTACCACAGTCTTTACCCTATTGCTTCTCACATGTAGTTTGATTCATTCAGGTGCATATGTTTTTCATGTTTTTTCATGTATCCTGATGACTGAATGGCCTGGACCCAAAAAGATATCGGTTTGGGTTTCCATATTCGAGGAAAATCTGAAGCAGTGTTACTCATACATAAGCTCCTCACACAGCCAGTCCAACGTCTCTGGAAACCAAAGGGAGTTCTATAAGCATTAATATATGGCCCTCAAGGGAAACAAGGTCCCAAATTCTACTGAGTAGGATTTAGGGTGGGGTTGAGCAAATTGTGGTCCATAATCCACATGCAGCCTCCCGGGTCATTTTTTTAAAATGCCCCTGAATGCTCCCAGATAACCTCTAGGGGAGATGAAAACATTTTTGCTCCCTCATCATAGGCTATTTTAGGTACAGAAGGGGCCTTTTCTAAAACAAGAAGTGAATAGGAAGTGTCCTTCTGGTTGTTTCTTGTTCTTAAAAAAAGTCTCCTTAGCCTAAAATGGCCCAATGTGGCCCAAAAGAATGGCAAGATGCCCCATCTCCCTTAAAGGGAGGGTTGTGGGCATTTGAAAGTTTTTTAAAAAGTTTTTTGCCAGACCTATAGAGGTGGGAATACAGACCTCCAAGCTTTTGTGAGAGACTAATACCTTCCATAGTCGCCCACCCCTGCTTTACAGCATGCCTAAAATAGCTCGTTGGATCTTAGATCCCCTTTCCTAATGTCTGTGGTTGTGGTTTGAAATAAGCTAGCTAAGTATTCCCTATCTGGAACATCCTAGTATGCTTCTACCAGAACAAAGCTTGGGTAGGGGATAACCTTATTTTTTTTTAAAAAAATAACTAAATAAACAAAAGACCTGTTTAAAAAAAATAACATATCCAACAAGTAAACTAGCCAAAAATGGGCAAAATAACTTACCCTAGATAGGTTAAAAAAAAAAAAAACCTAGTCATGTCTAAATCGAAGTAATAACCTGGCTAAACATTCAGATTTTGGGATGTACAATTATGTGACTACCAGAGCAAACCTCATGGGTTAACCAAATGTGAGTATAAAGTTGCATTTTTTTTCCTTTTTAAGCAATTTGGGGGGGAAATCCTATCTTTTCTGCCATGAAGACCTCCCCTTCTAGCTTACAGCAACATATAAACAAATTCACACTAAAATCCTCAAAATGATGAATGAAAGTGCAAAATAATTAAGCAAGGCAATACATCACCAGATATACATCTATCATAATTTCTCAAAGGTATGGGCAAATGCACCACCACTGAAATGTTCTTATTTCATGCCTGTTTTAATAAGATGACACTCTCTGGATGTGATTTATTTATTATAGCTACAGGAAAAGGCATTTTCTGGGATGCAAACCCTGAGATCATTAACCTCAAATTCTAAATCTCCTCATTCAATCTGTAAAGTTTTTAAAAACCACTCCTAGGCTATTTCCACATTACACTGTTCTAGTGCTATTATTTCACTTTCATCGTGCTTTGGAATCCTGGGGTTTGCAATTTTAGGGAGGGGCACTTAGAATTCTCAGCCAGAGAGCTCTTTGGCCTCAATAAACTACAAACCCCAGAATTCCACAGGATGTCGAAAGTGGAATAGTAGCACTATTACAGTGTAGTCCAGAAATGGCCTTAAATTTTGCTAGGACATGTATAGACATCAAAGATTACTTTTATCTTTTTCACCTCAAATGGCTCTTCACTGTAGTAGTTAGACCAGAACTTAGAAAAATAACTTTTGGGGGACTTTAACTGGCCAATGGAGGATTCTGGAAGATGAAATACAAAAGAGCATTGTTCTCAAACTCTGTATTGTATAGTAGTTCTAAGATTAGACAGTCATACCTTCCAGCATTTCATAAATGAAAACTAGAACATATGTGACCAAGCAATATCAGCATGTGGTCAAGGTGGCAAAGGGATTACTGAGGAAGAACAGACAAGCAGTTTGTGTTTGCCTGAGTCTACTGCAAAGGAGACCGCACGTCCTCTTCAATTCTCTCCCCTGTTGATTTAGTTGAGGCTAAGCTATTTAGAACCCAGTTTGTGCTACTGTACATACAACCAAAGGAATCTTCTCAGAAAGCATTTTGAATACAGGAAAACTAACTTTTGGTTAGCAGATTTATTGCTTTCACACATCAGCACTAGCTGACCATGGCAAAGATCTGAAAGACCTGTATCACATTACGCAGCCCTTTGAAAATTTAGGACAAGGACCACGATTTGCATTTTTTCTGGATCCGGTTACATTCCATCCCACTCACATAAGGGTATAAATATGCTTTATACCTGAGGCTTTAATAACCCTCTGTACTGCATCTGAAGGGGGTGGGTTTACATTCACAAAAGCTCATGTTAAAATAAAAACCTGTTAGTTGTAAATGTGTTACACATTCCTTCTTTTCTCCCCTTCTCTTACTCTTTTTTTATGCTGCAAGAGAGTAACAGAACTGCTTCTTTGAAATCTGCTAAGAGTAGGCTCTCCAAATAAATTCCTAGTGTGCCATGCAGATAAGCTGGAATGTCCAGAGGAGGGTGACCAAAATGGTAGAAGGCTCCTATGAGGAGTGGCTTAGGGAGCTTGGTCTGTTTAGCCTGGAGAAAAGGTTAAGAGGCAACAACATAGCTATATTTAAATATTTGAAGGGATGTCATATGGAGGATGGAATAAGCCTGTTTTCTGCTGCTCCAGAGACCGGGACGTGGAAGAATGGCGTCAAACTTCAAAATTCAGAAAAAGAAGTTCCGTCTAAACGTTAGCAAAGACTTCCTGACAGTAAGAGCAGTTTGACAGTGGAATACGCTGCCTTGGAGTGTGGTGGAGCCTCCTTCTTTGGAAATTTTTAAACAGACACTGGATGTTTACAGGTTAGGGAGGTACATTTAGAATTCTCAACCAGAGAGCTCTTTGGCCTCAGTAAACTACAAACCCCAGAATTCCACAGGATATAAGAAAAGAGATTACACCTAAACATCAGGAAGAACTTCCTGACAGTCAGAGCTGTTTGACAGTGGAACATACTGCCTCTGAGTCACCTTTTTTGGAGGTTTTTAAGCAGAGGCTGGATAAGCATTTGCTGGGGGTGTGTTTGTTCCTGCATGGCAGGAGGGTTGGACTCAATGGCCATTGTGGTCTCTTCTATCTCTATGTTTCTATGGTTTTATGATTCTGCGTTGAAAGTGGAATAATAGCACTATAATAGGGTAGGGTAGAAAGGCCCCAAGAGTTATCGCCTGCATCTGTGGCTGACATCTTCAGAGGATCTCTGAAGATGCCAGCCACAGATGCAGGCAAAACGTCAGGAGAAAATACTAATAGAACATGGCCTCAAAGCCTGGAAAACCCACAACAACCTACGGATTCTGGCCATGAAAGCCTTCAACTTTACATCAGCCCTAAGAGTTGTTTGACAGTAGAAGAGGCAATCTCAGAAGGTGGTGAATTCTCCTTCAGTGGAGGTTTTCAAGTAGAGGTTGACTATACTTTCTGAGGGTGCTTTTGCTGTGGATTCCTGCACCGCCAGTGAGTCAGACTAGATAGTCCTCAATGTTTCTTCCAAACTTGTGATCTTATACTTCTGTCTGACTAGCGACGGTAAAGAATAGGACCCTGGATTAGATAGTCCTTTGATCTGAGCCAGCGGGGCTCTTCTTAGGTGCTTATCCTCCCTGCATCTGGTACACATTCTGGTCCACCCACCCATGCATCTGATCTCTAGCATTTCTTTCGGGGTTCCAAATTTCCTTCTGAGCTGCCGGATTTGAGCTCTGGATTACAAACCATGTCATTATTTTCAACATGCAAAGACAAAAGGGAAGGAGTTGCCTAGCAACAAGAGCCATCCACGAACCCTCTCCAGCACAGTTCTTCTCCCACTCGGATTTCTTTCCCCTTTGAGGCTCCTGAGAGAGAGAAGCAAGGCAGCCTCGCGGAGAAGCCTTTGAACTGAGGCTTGGAGCATAGGCTGAGGAGCTGGCATCATTAGTGAGACGAAACAGGAAAAGAGAGCCTGGCACGCTGTCAGGTTTGGTGTCAAAACTGCTCCATATGTGTCCTTTTATTCCCTTCACTTGCTGGATGTTCCATGAGGTCGATTGTTGCCAACGTTTTTCCAGGAACTTTTAAAATATGTATTTGAAATGGGTTTAAGACCTATCAAGAATGAAGCAGCCATATGGCTTGGAGTCTCAGGTCAGACCCGTTTGGTTACAGTGTGCACAAAAAGAAGTTAGAAACTCTGGCTGAGATTCTGTACCCCAGTCTATGTTTCATAACTGTATGAATCCATGGCTACTTTGCAGAAATACAAAGAAACCCTGTTTAGTGGATTGTGATGATGGGCACACAGGCACTGGCAAAGTGGTCCGATGCACAGTGGGTTCTTCCAATGTGCTTTGGGTCCTTCTGCCACTTCTGATGCACATCAAGCACTTCTGATGCTGCTTGGACACTTCTGGTATGCACTGGGCACTTTTGATATGTACTGGGCATTTCTGATGTACATTGGGCACTCCCTTTGGAGCTCTAGCACTTCCTAGCTGGTGTCCAGATGCACATCAGGAATGCCCCTATGGACATTGGTGTCCATTGTACATCAAGGCGGTGATGCATCAGTCACTCTACTGGCTACTGTTGCCCAGTGGATGCCTATACGTTGTAAAATCTCAGCAGCCCATAGGTAAATACAGACGTCGTGAAACTACTCAGTTCTATTTCCCACACCCATAAGTCCACTTACAAAGATCTGCATCTCATGCTGAATTCCAGCCCTTTGTTGCCCCCAAAATGTGGGTGACTCAGAGGTCCATCTGCAATGCCAATGCCTCCACAGAAACATAGGGAATTATAGCTCAAAGGAGGCCTGCGAGAGGGGAGTATTTCCCCTTTATTAGGGGAAATTCACATGCATGCAAGCAATCAAACAGTCTCACAACCATATAATGCTAGCTGGAGGAAAAGAGGAGTTAGGATGAAGTGAGCAATATTTACCAGTCCTGAAGAGAAGAAAATCAAGGTGAAGTGGCTCAAACATGAGAGTTTGAGGGTAGCCCAGGGCACAAGAATTGGGGAGCCAACAGACAGAGTAACATGCCTACATACATGTAAGGTACTACAAATAATCAAGCTTAGAAACCAGGTTTAAATACCCTTTTTCTGCCCTGAAAGAGAAGGTGTTCATGGCTCTTTGGCAGAGCAAACAAAAGAGTCTAGAGCTAGCTAATGGTCTTAGCATTAGGTGATAAAACATTGATGGGAGACGTGATAGCTTCTTAATGCCTGGGCAGGTCAGGAAACAAAAGAGGTAAGTTCAGCAGGAAGGAGGCTATAGGACGTTAGTCACTGTTATTTGGTCTGGGAGTTTTGGTGGCTACTGTTTTCCTGGGTTGGGCTATTGATAGAACCATCTTAAACTTGTTGAGTTCTCTGACTAACCATCAGTGAACTTGTGACCTGGCCATGCCTTGAGGTACCCTTTGACCTAATTCTGCACAGGTACTGTCAGTCTTCCTTGACAGCATGGCTTCTTAGCCATAAATGTATGATTGATTTATATGCCAATTAAACAATATCACAGATTGGGGGTATACAGCATGGTAACACCTTCTCTCTAGACTGCACAGCTTAATACTGATAGACTGCACCCCCAGGCAAACCCTACTTTTAAAAAAAGGCTGTTCAAAGTGATGGCTAAGGGTGCAAAAGAACTCCAACAGACGAGAGAGACTGAGGTCTTAGTTGGCTAAACCACCCTTCTGGTGAATAATATTTGTGCAATCAATTGTGCATCTACTAATCGCCCTACTTATTGTCACACAGAGGCAGATCTAGGATGGGGCAACTGGGGCATCTACCCCAGGTGCCAATATTTGGGGAATGCAAAAATGAGGAATCCCCAGCCTGCCCTCCCGCTGCTGTTTGCCCCACCCATCTCCGCCCTCCATTCGCCCTGCGCCACCCACTTCTGCCTGTCATTAACCCCGCCCTCCTCTGCCCGCCCTTCCCCGCCTGCCCCCACTTGCCCCATCTACTTCCTCTGCTTGTCCCACCCGCTTCTGCCTCTCGCCCCACCTACTTCTGCCTGTCACTCGCTCCACCCACCTCCACTCACCCCTCCCCTGCCTGCCTCCACTTGCCCCTCCTACTTCTGCCCACTGGTTGCCCTGCCTTCCCGGTCACCCCACCCCCTTGCTCTGGGTGCCCTTAACCCTCTGTCCACCACTGTTGCCACATTGCACAATGAAGAAGGCACAGTGGTGGCTTTTGCAATCCCAGCGAATCAAGTAGTACATTGCAGGCATTGACAAATTCTTCTCTACCATCCAGGAATGCACAACTTCATGGCTAGAATCCTGACAGTACTCCCAACTAGATTAGATCCATTCAGTTAATTGTTGAATGGTGGGTAAAACCATAGGTAAATCCAACTGATTCAATGACTCAACACTAGTTGCATCTAACAATAGGATTTAGACTCATGTGGAACAGTTACATTTCTGGAACTCCACTTATGCAAACATTGCACATTGGCCAAAAAAGTACAACTGCATGAGTAAAGGAATTGTGTATGTTGTATAAGGGATCTTACACAGGTGTACAACGTCAAAAAGACTCTGGGCAATGACTTGTATCTTTGGTTACTTTTTCCTCTACTTCCCTGTACAAATTTTAACTGTGAAATATAGAGAAAGTCATATCTAAACATAGCAGTGTAAAGCAGCATCTACTATGAGGGAGGACTTGCTGTGCAATTTCACAACTGCCATAAACACAAAAACACATACTCTTTGACAAAGCATTCAAGTTGTGTTGTCTTTAACTTGGCTTTAATGGGTCTTTGCTCTTAACAAGTCTTTTCTTGCATAAATGATCTTCCTCACTTTTTCCATTTTCTTCTTTCTCCTTTTTCATCACAAGAATGGTCCGGTGTCATTACTTCTTCTAATCTAATTTTCAGAGTCAATTATGATTCCATTATCTGTATGATTGTGCCACACTCCGTACACATATAAGGTTTGATCTATGAGGTTGGGGTCTTGCAAGATAATTGCTGCCCATTATTTAGTATTTATTTAGCAATGAAATGATACAGTTTAGCACCCTGCAGATATCTCCATCATGAAATCTACTTCATTAAAGCAAATAAGGTAAAATGATTATTTCTAAAAGCTCAGATTATTTTTGAACCGATCCCAATGCCTGGAATATTATCTGTAGCAACAACGGAAATGTTAAGAACACCTGCAATTACTACCTTCCCATCTGAGCTATGTTGGATCACAATTCCCATCATCCATTGCCAGCATGGCCATTAGCCATGATGGTTGGGGTTTTGAGTGTTATAGTCCAATACATCTAGAGGGCATGTGGCTCAGAAAGGCTAGTGGCCTTTTGTGCCATGTAACTTAGTTACATCTCCTCTTATTGTGCTGACAGTATATTTCTTCTTTCTTCTTCTCTGATATTGGTCCCCCTCCCCCCATTGGAGATGTCAGGAAATGAGCCTGGACCTCTCCATGCACATATGTGGCACTTTGTCACTGAGCTAAATGAGTCATTCTCTGTGGTCTAGTCCCTGCTCACCCCCTATGGGGGAAAGATTACAGAATCATAGAGGTAAAACAGACCATAAGGACCATTGAGTCCAATTCCCTTGCCATATAAGAATACAAATCATCAAAACTTTCCCAGCCTCTGTTTAAAAATCTCCAAAGAAGGCGACTCCACCACACTCTGAGGCAGTGCTTTCCACTGTCAAACCACTCTTACTATCAAGAAGTTTTTCCTAATGTTTAGCTGCTATATCTTTTCCTGAAATTTGAAGCCATTGCTCCATGTCCTAGTCTTTGGAACACCAGAAAATAGGCTTGCTCCATCCTGTATAGGCAGTCACATAGGGACAAGGGACAGGGAAGCAGTTCGCCCCAGGTGGCAATGTTTTTGGGGCATCCCAGCCGGTAGCCATGCCCCCGCACACCCTGGCTATGCCCCTATGTGCCCTAGTCATGCCCCCACACTTTGCAGCCTTGCCCCCACACACAGTGGCCACTTCCCTCGTGCCATAGCCCGCCCCCTTCCCGTCCCCCCTCTACATACTCCAAGCTCTGCCACTGTCCATAGACATCCCTTCAAATTTTAAAACATAGCTGTCATGTCACTTCTTAGCTTTCTCTTCTTCAGGCTAAACTTACCCAGCTCCCTAAGCCATTCCTCATCAGGCACGGTTTCCAGACCTTCTACCATATTGATCACCTTCCTCTGGACACGTTCCAGCTTGTCAATATTCTTCCTGAACTGAGATGCCCAGAACTGGACACAGTAATCCAGGTGGGGTCTGACCAAAGCAGAATAGAGTGCTGCTATCATTTCCCTTGAACATAATGCTCCCATTAATGCTCATTGAAACACCTTGTAAATACTGGCTAGGATTCTGTTGCTCCATAAGTGCAACTATATGGGAGGTGGTAGTGGCAGCAGTGGTGAGAAAAAGAAGGAAATAACGAAAGGGAGACATAGAGGAAGGTGGAGATGAGAGGAGAAAGCAGCCAACCCTGACAATACTCACAGTCAAGGTACTGCAGGATGGGCAGCTTGGAAAATCACCTGTCTTTCCTCCTTCCATTCCCAGCAATGCTGTTGCGCAGAGTGCCCAACTTCTTGCAAGATGCTTCATTCATTCTACCATGGTAGAATTAATGAATGAAATCCTGGCCAAAGTACCCTTGAAGTTTCAGAAAGATTCCTGGTGAACTTCATTTGTCAGGCTCGCTCTCTCTCTCACACACACACACACACGCACACGCACACAACAGCCCTCAGCAGGAAAACTCAGGGCCTTTCCGCACTACACTCTTATAGTGCTATTATTCCACTTTCAAGATATCCTATGGAATCCTGGGGTTTGCAGTTTAGGAAGGGGCCTTTAGAATTCTCCGCCAGAGAGCTCTTTGGCCTCAACAAACCCCAGAATTCCACAGGATCTTGAATGTGGAATAACAGTGTAGTGTGAAAAGGCCCTCAGAAGAGAAGAAGGGAGGGACCTCAAGCAAGCCTTAGGATTCCATAAGATGCTGAAAGTGGAATAATAGCACTATAACAGTCTAGTGTGGAAATTGCCACAGTCTTTCAGAGAGTCTGGACCCAAGTCATTTAGGGCTGGTCAGAACCAGCATTTTGAATTCTGCCCAGAATTGTACGAGTAGCCAATGCAGCTGTTTCAACAGGGGAGTCAGGTCATCCCTGTACCCAGCCCCAGTCAACAGCCAAGCCACAATATTTTGGACCCACTGAATTTCACTGCAACTAGTTGCGGAAAAAAAGGGGGGGCAGGGGCAGAAAAAAGTTTAATTAGATATCAGCAGTTTTATCCCAAGTTTAGATGCACCATAGCATAACAACACAAAGCCCAAAGTGGAAGTTCACCTCATAATTCACTCTTTTTCTCCGCTTTGTGCAAGATCTAAATAATAGACTTAGCAAAAAGGATCATATCCCCATTTGACAAAATAAAGACATCATAATTCAAGGCTGCTAAGCCATTCTCAAGAAAGCTATATATTACAACAGTGAGGCTACACCTATGAAAAATTACTGTTTTTGAGAAAAAAAACACACACACAAGTACCCAAAGCTACTTGGATAGAATTTTAACAAGTAGTATGCTTCCTGTTTTGATGTGAATTAAAGTCATTTTTTCTGAAATAGCTCCCAGTGTTACCCTTCTGATCACAAACTTGCTCTAACCCATGTCAGCCCTGTGGCTGAATCATTGGGCCATTTTTCACTTAAAAGAACCATTCACTAAATGACTTTTTCACCTTGGCATCCAGGTAGAATCATAAATTTCACCAATGTGTCCTTAACATTGTACGTAAGGTCACTGCCAAATTCTGCCAGAGATGGGTATCAACGAGGAATTTAAACTGAAAAGTGGAGAGCAGTTGAAACTGGAGATCAGCAAGCAGAGGCCATTGGGTTGTTACCCCAAAATGTGGGTGACTCGGGAGTCCATCTATGATGCCAGTAACTCCACATGATGGTGGGGAAATAATTAGCTCAAATAGGAGGCCTGCAAGAGGGAGGTAACCTAACTAGATCTTCCACCAATGTTTATGAGGTCTCTGCAGGAAAGAACCAGCCAGAGATTCCAAAAGTAAACTAAAATGTGTTTTATTGAAGAGAATTCAATCACACAAACACAAAGTCCAAGCACACACACGCATGCACACTCACACAAGACTAAGGCCCTTTTCGCATTGAGGCTTCTCGCGCGAGCGGGGGAGGGCGGCTCGCGTGAGAAGGCTCCTCCGGGAGGCTGCCGTTTCCCCTCCTTCCTTCCGCAGACGAAGGAACGAGGGGGAAGCGGCACCGGAGGAGGCTTCTCGCATGAGCCGCCCTCCCCCCGGGCGAAGCAGGAGGCTCCCGCATCCATCCCCCCGCCCGTACGTGAAGCAGGAGGTGTCGCGTCCGTCCCCCCCCGCGCGCACAAAGCAGGAGGCTGTCGCGTCTGTCCCCCCCGCGCACGCGCGAAGCAGGAGGTGTCGCGTCCGTCGCGCTAGCGCCCCACCCCTTCCTTCCTTCCACAGGGGCGGAGGGAAGGAAGCGCGACCCAGCCGCCTCCCCGATGCTCCGCACAGGAGGTAAGTGCGCCTGGGCGCTGGGAGTGTTGCGCGAGCACGGGTGATTTTCGCTTCGAGGCGAAAATCAAAAAACCCGCGATCGCGCCACTGCAGCCCCGTGAGCGCGGCGGAAATGGGAGTGCATCGTGCAGAGCGACGCTCCCACTCCCACGAGGCTCACGGGGCTGTCGCGCAACAGAAAGCCCGTGCGAAAAGGACCTAACTGAAGGAAACAAGAGAAAAGGTTGATAGTGACGTTTCAGGGTTCTGGGTGTTAATTACTGATCCGGAGAACAGAGAAGCAAGCAGCAGTGTGGCTTAGATTTGTGCCTAAGAACAGTACTCATTCAGGAATCAGAGCGACAGTGTTGTGTTCAGCAAGTGAGGTACTGCATCTGACTGCTCAAATATAGAGGCTTTTATACACAATTTCTACACGGGTGTGAATGGCTCTCCAGCCAAGTAACTAATGGAGGTTGCAGAGTGGACAATCAGGTCCAGACAATGTTAATGATCTTAGTGTTAAGTGACAAAGAGTTAATAGCCATCGTGATAATTCTGTAATGGTGTAGACAATGGGGAAAATGCCAGGTCAATGGGAAGAAGGGTTGAAATAATCAGTGGTTTGATGGGAACTTCCCATTGGTATTGTCTGACAGCAGAGTTGTTTCAGCTTACTTTAATCCTGTTACCTCGGGAGTTATCTAGTGACTTCCTGGCAGTAACCTGGCTACACTAGAGGGGATCTCTGACCTACTTTACAGCATACATGTTTAGCCGGTGTTTTTCCTCTGCCCAGGTTACAGCCTTACAGTCACATTACTGTCCATTTTATATCCATGCCAATTAATATGTTTTGCCAATTAAATCATATTTCACCAATATTTCACCAAATCATATTTCACCAGATCTGGGGGGCTATGTGGGCTGGTAATAGGGTCCTGTAATGAACTGTAATATATAATGTGTGTTTAAATGCTATGACTGAATTTTTATACTTGCTATTTTACTTTTCTTGTTTACCATGCATTTTACTTCTTATATCAAACTCACTATTTATTAAGTCTAAGTTTATATGTTTTAATTATTTTAGTTAATTTTATATGAGTTGAGTCCATTTGTGTACATAATTTCTGTATCTGTATATTTGTATTATGTATTATGTTTTTATTGTTGATATGGTCAGTTGCCTAATCAATAAACGATGATGATGATGATAATGATGATGATGATGACGACATAATGTGTGACAGGGTCTGGGAAAGTTACTTGCTTGGACTCAAACTCTCAGATTGCCTCAGCATGTGGGGTGGAGAGTTCTGAGAGTTGCAATCCAAAAAGATAAATGTCCCAAGCTCTGACAAGAAAATGTTGCAAAATAAATAAGCAAATAGTAATGGTGGCATTAGTACACCACAGAAGGGACAGCGAGTCACTGCTGTGGCATACCCTCTAGCCTTTTGCAGGTGAAAATTTGGACACATGTGAGCAAGCAACATCAGAGTGTGGTCAAAATGGCAAAAGTTATCAATGACGAAGGACATTGAAGCTAGGAGAGGGTGCAACAGTTTGCTTTTGCCTAAGCCTATTAGGAAGGGCCAGACTCTACCCCTTCCTTTCCTTTCCCCCCTGATCAGTTAATTGAGTACAAACTATTTTTGCACTTTGCAGCATTTAAAGAAAACTGAGGGCAGAGTGAGAAAGTGCAAGGAGGAGAGAGAAACTGCATATTTTATAAGCAGCTCAGAAAGTGGGAAGACAGAGGAATAATTGGGACTGCCCTGTCAAATCAGGACAGTGTGCTATTTTGTGTTATCAGAGGCCATTTCTGCACTAGACTGTTATAGTGCTATTATTCCCCTTCAACATCCTCTGGAATCCTGGGTTTGCAGTTTAGGGAGGGATCACAGAGCACTTATAACAGTCTAGTGCAGAAATGGCCAGAGTGAAACAGAAACGTGTTCTTTCAATATGTGAGTGTGAACATGAGTATGGATGCATGATGGAGGGAAAGTAAAGAGGAGGGTAATAGTCTTTCTTTAGCTTTGGGGGCACAAGTCTGCATACCAGGAAATGTGTTGTAATGTAAAGAGTGAGGTTTCCAGATCAGAACTGCCCCAGGGTCTGAAATATGAGATCCAGAACTTGAAACCTAGGGATAACTTCTTGTGATATCATGGGGAGGCCTTTTAAGGTATGGTTTAAAGAGCTGGGTATGTTTAGCCTGGAGAAGGGAAGACTGGGAGGTGACATGATACCTGCCTTTTAATATTTGAAGGGATATCATGTAGAAGGACAACCACCTTTGTATAATGCTTTGAGCGTTGGACTACGACCCTGGAAACCAGGGTTTGATTCCCCACTCTGTCATGGAAACTCACTGGGCGATCTTGGGCTCTCAGCCCGATAAAACTCTGTGATAGGTTCATCTTATGGTCACTGTAAGTCCAAAACAAGTTGAAAGCACACAACAATCATGCAAACAACAATCATGCAGAAGATGGATCAGGTTTGTTTTCTGCTTCTGCAGAAATTAGAAAGTGCTCCGGTGGATTCAACTTACAAGAAAGGAGATTAGACCTATACTCTTTTACTGTACTTATGCTATGCTCAACCATGTAGAATTTTCACTGGACCGTGTCAGTCCCAGAAAAGAAAAAGAAAAGATTGCTCAGATTGATGCAAATGGCCAAGGCCCTTTCTGTACCTTACCTTCTTCTGGCGCTGGGGTGCGGGGATTGCACGAGCAGCCTCTAGTGAGAGGCTGTCACGTCTGGGGTCCTTTGGCTCCGCACGAGCCGCCTGCTCGCGCGAGAGCCCCACCTCTTCCTTCTGCAATGCAGCCTGGGAGTTTTCCTGCTGGGGCAGGAAGCACGACTGGCGCGGCTCTGGAGGCTCCGCATGCCAGGTAAGTTGCCCGGGAGCAATGCGCAATGGTGCACCATTTTCGGCTTCTAGCCAAAAATGAAAAGGTGCCCGATTGGCGCCTGCCGGCTCCTGGAGTGTCGCGCGATTGTGAGTGCTTCGTGCAGATTGCTCCTCACAATTGCGCGATGCTCCAGGTGCCCTTTCACATGGAAAATGCCATGAGGAAAGGGCCCAAGTATTGTAAAACAACTGTAACAAAGCACCAACCTAATATTGCTGTAAATCAGGGGTCGGCTAAGTGTGGCTTGTGAGCTACATGCAGCCCTCCAGGTTTATGTTTGTGGCCACTGTACCACTCAGGAATCAAAGAAAAATGTTAAAATGTGGGGGGGGGTTTACCTCCAAATACCCCATTGGAGGGATGGTGGGCATTTTTGCCACATTTTGACCATTTTAGGCCCCAGGAGGCCTTTTGTTAACAACAGGAAATGACCTCAAGTCACTTCCTGTTCACTTCTCAAGGGGGCCAAAAAAAACCAACCAAAAATGTCCCACACTGCCCCTAGAGGACATTTTAGGATGTGTTTGTTTGTTTGTTTTTGTTTGTTTTTGCAGGTTGCCACCCTCCAAGATCTCTTGGTATTTAATGCATTGTCTTAGCTTCCCACAGTTGCACAGCCCTGCTCTAAAGAAACAGGGAATGTTTAGGGAGTTAATAAGAGGGGTTTCATTGGTGCTGTATGGTACTTGCTGTATGGTGCTGTATGGTACTGTATGGTACTCCTATTTTCCCCTTGGGACAGTTAGAAAAGACATAGCAGGGGGAAGAAGTGAGAAGGGGGCAAGATCTTTCCCTTCCCAGGAGTTTCAAGCCAAAACAAACTGCTGCATCCTCTTCCAGATTTTCTGTTGGTCTTTGTTAATACCATTTGCCATCTTGACTACACTCTGATGTTGCTTGGCCTCGTGTGTCCTGGTTTTTAATCTGTGAAACATCGACAGCTATGTGATGCAGCCATGCCCTGAGGAGTACAAGTTAATGTTCCTCAGAGATTCATTTTGCATAGACTTTTCAGCACTGAAACAAGACAGTTTCCTATAAGTTAGTATTATTAGTTAGTATACCATCCATAATATAACTGATCACATCTGGTTTCAGAAGCTGAGCAGGGTCAGAGCTGGGACCCATTCACACTACACAACTATTCCACTTTCAGTGCCACAGCAACATCCTATAGAATTGTGGGGGTGGCAGTTCAGGGAGGGGCATTTACAGTTCTCAGCCAGAGTACTCTTGGGCTTCACTAAACTACAAATGCTAGGATTCCATCAGTGGTTGCCATGAAAGCTAAAATGAATATAACACTATTTTTGTGTAGTTGAAGGGACCCTGGTTAGGGGACTTGAATGGGAGACCACCAGCAACACCAAGGATCTCCACATAGAAATGACACTTCTGAGATAGATGGACCAGTCATCCAATTTAGTATATGGTAGCTTCCTATATTCCTATTATTTGAAATTAAAAAAAAAAAGGCCAACATTTGATTCCATTCATTCACTTCTACGCCAGTTCGTCTTCTGTGGAGTTCAAAGTCTCCTTTATGAGTTCTCTGCCAAAGCCTAGCACAGTTCCCAAGGACTGATATAGCAAAGACTTGCCTCAAAAGGTCCCATTTACTCTGAAAATCCATCAAGCTAATTTAATGTGGCATAATGAAGTTTAATTAAACTAGATGTCATAAGTTGCAACAAGTTGATTTAACTAATGTAATTTATTTTCGCAATTTACCATGCTATGGATGTTTCTCAATTTAGACTGTAGTGACTAGGGAATCCATCATCTCTAACCACATAATTGTGTGTGAGAGTGAAAGATGCTTCAGTATTGCTATCAGTTTTGCTCAATATTTGGACCAACAACCCACTGTTCTGAATGTCCTTGTTTTATCTTAACAAAGCCTCTGATTGGATCCAGCAATACTCACAACTTTTTCCAAGTTCTATCCCTGCCAAACAGACACAAGGCAGGTTGGCAAATCTGCATAGTTATCTCCAAGTACTTAAGGCTTAAATGTCTTCAAATACAGTCTAGAATTTAGATTCGGGTTCCTTTACCTCAGAATAATAATGTTTATTCTTTTCCCTTTTGGACCCTTCCATTCTACAGAATGGAACAGTATGGCCCTTTCTGCACCTTACCTTCTGGCGTCGTCCTCCAGTCATGATCCCAGCGGCCTTTCTGTCGGGAAGGGAGTGCAACGGGAATACTCGCCTCCACACTGAGCTGGCTCCCTGTGCATGGGAGCATGATGGACATGCCTCTTCCTTCCACAGCATAGCTAGGCACTTTCCCATGCTGCACTGGGGCAGGAAGCACCTTCCAGGCCTTCTGCAGGGCAGGTAAGCACAGGACTGTTGCACAATCAGGGGTCATTGATTGTGAAAACCTGACAGTGATTTACTCCATGATCATACCAGTTGGTGACAGAGAAGGACAGGACCATGATGACATCTTGCAGAAGCGTCATTGTGGTCCTGCTCTTCTCCCTTCCTCATGCCAGGAAAAGAGCCTCCTGTGGAAAGGGCCTATGATTCCATTTTAACTGCTCTGGCAACATCCTACATAGTCCTAGAATTTTCAGTTGGGCAGGGGTATTTAGAATCCCCTAAACCAGAAAACTCTTGTGCTTCTGTTGTTATTTGCCATCAAATTGACTTTGACTTATGGCAACCCTATGAATGAGAGGGCTCCAAGATCCCTGGTCATCAGTTGCCCTGCTCAGGTCTTGCAAACTTAGGGCCATGGTCTCCTTGGTAGAATTGATCCACCCGTAGTGTGATTTCCCTCTTTTACTGCTGCCTTCCACTTTGCCAAGCATTATTGTTTTTTTAGCAACAGCAATAGCAATAGCATGTGTATTTCTATACCGCTTATCAGCTAAGTGCTCTCTAAGTGGTTTACAATGTGTTAGCTAATTGCCCCCAACAAGCTGGGTACTCATTTTACCGACCTGCAGAAGGATGGAAGGCTGAGTCAACCTGGAGCCCAGCAAGATCGAACTCACAACCTTGTGGCTGCAGTACCCACATTTAACCACTGTGCCGCCATTTAACCACTGTTTTTCCAGCAAGTTGTGCCATCTCGTAATATGTCCAAAGTACAACAGCCTCAGTTCAGTCGTCTTTGCTTCCAATGAAAGTTCAGGCTTGATTTGCTCTAACATACATTCATTTGTGTTTTTTTAGCAGTCCATGGCATCCATAGAAATACGTCAACTGAACTACAAACCACAGCACTCCATAGGATGTAGGCATGGCAGTTAAAGTGGCATTGAAATGCTATAGTAATATAAAGCAGTGGTTCTTAACATTTTATTTACCAGCTCCCTCCCAAATATAATTTGTGGCCAGAGATCCCCAAAGCTTAACTCAAGATTTAAATATTTAAATTTAGATTTAAATATTCAAATATTTATTTAGATTTTCAAATATTTATTTATTAAAGGGTTCTGGAGACTGAGGCCCTTTCTGCCCTACACTGTTATAGTGCTATTATTCCACTTTCAACATCTTGTGGAATTCTGGGGTGTGTAGTTTACTGAGGCCCAATTGCTTTCTGGCTGAGAATTCTCAATGCCCCTCTCTAAACTGCCAACCCCAGGATTCCATAGGATGTTGAAAGTGGAATGATAGCACTATAACAGTGATTTGTGATGGCAAAAGTCCACCTTACACCACTGTAATTCACCAACTGAGTACCAGCTATTCTTTACAAGTAACTGGAAAACATTGCTTGTTTATAGCAATCAAATAAATTCACTCTTACTCCTTCCATTACTTTTGGAATGGAACTTTGTTAAACCCTTGTGGTCCCACAAGCAAAGTAAGTAGTTGCAGTTAGCTATATGACTTGGAACTCATTACTTCCACAGTTTGGTTCAACCCTGGCCTATTTTATGAAGGGCATAAGAGCAGATGTTGACACTTTTTCATGTTCTCTTTAAGCATGGATCTGCCACTAGATTGCCATCTGGCCTCTAAGATAAAATCTTCTGCAATGCCTAGTCAAAAATCAACCAAAGCAGCCTGAAGAGTCTTAAAATATCTCCTTTTCATATAAGACGTTCCATATCAAAGAGATAGCTTATCAGCAAGCTGGCTGCCACAGTGGATTAATGAGACTATAATCAGATGACAGTTGTTATGTCCTTGATGGAGAACAAATGATCAAAATGCAACCTATTTTTCAAACTTTACATCTGTCCTGATGGTAAAATAGTGGAAAACCATTAGGTCACATGGCAAAGAACATTTTAAGGTAACCAAATAGTTGCCATTAAAAGCAGCTTACAGGGCCTAGTTTTCTATTCTCCCTACTTGTAAGATCGATGACAGCCTAAGGCATTTCGCTGCCTGAGGAAGGATAGTAAATCACACAAATATGCACACATCTCGCATAAACAATGTACTTAAAACCAGCCAACTTACTTTGGCATATGAGGGAGATGTTCTCTCTTACACCTCTTCCCATTTGTGGCAGAACATGTGCAGCAATAACCAAGTATACACCCAACCCCTTGTTCTTCTTCTAGAACCTCACAAATCTGTTGTCCTGTTTCACCTTTCTGGAATGTTTCTCACAGTTCTGCATCCCTCCTGCTTCAGAAGTCAAATTTCGAGCACCAGCACATGCTGTCAAAGCATATGAGCTTTCTAGGCAGCCTCTGGTTGTAATTCTGTAACCTGAAGCTGAGGTCATCCTCTCAGATCTCCAGCAAGTCACTGAATATCTGGGAAGACAATGTCAGCTCTCTTCTCCCTGATACAAAACTGCAGCCAGATGCTGCTTGGGTATGTCTGACCCCTCACCATTGCCAGTATATTAATATAGAAGCATACTCTTGTGCCATCCATCCATCTTAAGGAGATTCCATCTAAACTTTGGAAAGAATTAACAGTCTGGTTGCAGGGGCACATTGTCCTAAGGTACCGAGATACTAACTTCCACAACATCCAAAAGGAACATATATTCACATAATTCAGGTTGCATGAATGTATGTCATCAACAGGATTCCAGTCAAAATCTGCTACCTGAGCCAAGAGTCAGTCTGTCTAAGGCCATTTCCACATTACTCTGTTAAATTATTCCACATTCAACATCCTGTGGAATTCTGAGGTTTGTCGTTTACTGAAGCCAAAGAGCTCTCTGGATGAGAATGCAAAAGGTACCTCCCTAAACTGCAAACACCAGGATTCCATAGGATATTGAAAGTGGAATAATAGCACTATGACAGTGTAGGGTGGAAAGGCCCTAAGAGTAGGGCTGGGCCTGAGTTGAATATGATTTGTTATGATGTCCTAACTTTCCACATTCCTTCACACTTGATGTTTCTACTCTGTTTGGTGTTTCCACTCTGTATGCTGGCAGTTATTATCTGCATCACATTCAAGCTACTGCAAAGTCTATGCAGTGCTAGCTCCAAAAAAAAAAAAAAAAAACACCCACAGGGCTAGGGGGCTGAAGTAGTAAACTTTCCCCCCATTGTCTGCTTTCCTAATGTGAACTCTCCTTGAAGCTACTGATTCCAGAGCTTGGGAAGGTTTCTGGGACTATAGCTCCCAGAATTCTCCAGCCAACATGCCTAGCCAACATACTGGCTGGAGCATTCTGGGGGACAAAGCTCCAAAAAGGTAACTTTTCCAAAGGCTGTACATCCAATGTTTGGAAAAAGGCAAGCACCCTACAGTATTAGACTGGGAGGGGGGCAGGGAAAGGGTTAAATTCCCAGGATTAGGGATATGCAACTATACATGGAGCAGAGCCCTTTTTTTGCCCCATACCTCCCATGGGCTACATTAGTACATTGTTGGTGCAAAGGAAGTGGTGCCGTGTCACTTCCAGCCACCATTTTCAACTACTTTTCAGCTGGAAACATATATTTGGGGGATATCTTTGGGATTTTAGGACTGGGAAAGCGAAAGCACTGCATTCATGGGAAGGTTTCTGGAATCTGGGGTCATTTTTCAGGTGAACAATCACCCCCAAACCCACCATTTTAGATATCTGAGAGCCTTTTGGAATTCCTAGGAGCTGCAAAACCAGAGTTTGAACTGCATAATGTCCCTGAGCCATACTTTCACCACCCAATCTACGGTAATTCAGAGGACAGAAAAAGGAATGGGAGATACGCCATTGCGGATCTCCTGTTGTTCCTTCTAATTGTGCCTGGACACATTTATTGCAGCATAAGCTTTTATAAATGGGAACCCATTTAATCAGATACACAAAGTGTTGCCTTCACTTGGGCACCATAAAACTAAAACTGCACCACATCTGGGATCTCTCCTTACGGTTTGCAAGCAAAAATTCACGAGGTGTTTTATGATTGCGATTTGTAAATCCTCAGCTCCCAGAATGCTCTCAGCAGTGGCTCTGCTCTCTTCTCTGGCATCATTCTTCAAAACTCACTTTTTTTTTTCACTGTAAAGCTTGGCTTCTTCTCATCTGCCATTGAACCAAAGACCCTATGGAAATGTAAGCGCATTTTCTCACTGGTCTCCTCTGATGGCTGTTTGCATTTCAACAGTACTTTGGGGGGCCATTCAGGCAGCAAGAATGGGCCTGAAGGTAAACAGACCTGCTGCATCTTACAAATACAGAAAAGCAATGGGAAGCCTGGAATTCAGTTCCAGCACGCAATTGCTAAGAGCCTACATCATACTGGAGTATGGCAATCTATATTATACTGCAGAATACTGACACTATGCAACAAATGTGTTTCTGCCAATAAATTTCCTTATTGCTCTATTAGGCAATGGGGAATCTACAGTGGCTCTTTGTGCAATCCCACTGAACCAAGCAGCACATTGAAGGCACTGAGAACTAGATATTTGCCATCAATAAATGCACAGCTTAAATCCTGTTTGTTTTATGACTGCGATTTGTAAATCCTCAGCTCTCAGAATGCTCTCAGCAGTGGCTCTGCTCTCTTCTCTGGCATCATTCTTCAAAACCCACTTTTTTTTCACTGTAAAGCTTGGCTTCTTCTCATCTGCCATTGAATCAAAGACTCTATGGATATGTAAGATCATAGAATCATAGAAATTTAGAGTTGGAAGAGACCACAGGGGCCATCCAGTCCAACCCCCTGCCATGCAGGAACACCCTCAAAGCAATCCCGACAGATGGCCATCTAGCCTCTGCTTAAAAACCTCCAAGGAAGGAGACTCCACTATACTCTGAGGCAGCAGATTCCACTGCCGGACAGCCCTGACTGTCAGGAAGTTCTTCCTGAGGTTCAGGTGGAATCTCCTTTCCTGCAGCTTGAATCCATTGATCCTTGTCCTGGTCTCTGGAGCAGCAGAAAACAAGCCCTCTCCTTCCTCTACATGGAATTCCTTCAAATATTTAAACATGGCTATCATGTCCCCTCTTAACCTTCTCTTCTGTAGACTAAACATACCCAGCTCTCTAAGTCTATCCCCATAGGGCATGGCTTCCAGGCCTCTCACCATTTTGGTCGCCCTCCTCTGGACTTGCTCCAGCTTGACCATGTCCTTCTTGAATTGGAGTGCCCAGAACTGGACACAGTATTCAAGATGAGGTCTAACCAAAGCAGAGTAGAGTGGTACCAGTACCTCCCTCGATCTACACGCCATACTCCTATTGATGCAACCGAGAATTGCATTGGCTTTCTTGGCTGCCGCATCACACTGCTGACTCATGTTCAGCTTGTGATCTATGAAGACTCCTAGATCCCTTTCACACGTACTGCTATCCAGCCATGTGTCCCCCATCCTATATTTCTGTATTCCATTTTTTCTACCTAAGTGTAGGACCTTACACTTCTCTCTGTTGAATTTCATTTTGTTAGCCTCGGCCCAGCTCTCCAGTCTATCCAGGTCATTTTGAATTTTGATCCTGTTCTCTGGCGTATTAGCAACACCTCCCAATTTGGTGTCATCTGCAAATTTGATGAGCATGCCCTCTATTCCTTCATCCAAGTTGTTGATAAAAATATTGAACAGCACTTGGCCCAGGACAGAACCCTGTAGCACCCCGCTGATGGCTGTTTGCCAAGATCCCCACCACATGTCTGCACAAAAAGGTAGGGTATGGAAAGGGTCAATGTCTATTAAATAAGAAATACTGACTAACCAAGTACCCGATGCCCGGACTCTACCTATAAATCTCTCAGCAACTGCTGGGATTCCTCATTTCTCACAACTATTGAGTTGATTTGACTGGTCATGCTTTCACTGCTCATGTGTTTCTTGGGATTCTTGACCCTTGGACTACCTGTGCTTACCAACTTCTTGTCTTAACCCTTTTATTGTTTTAGTTACCTGGACTATTAGTTTGTCTAATGACCTCTGGGCTCACTGAGACCTTACCCCTGTGTCTTCCTTCATCCTCCAGGATTACATAGCCTGGACTGAGTTACCCATAGCTGCTTTCTTTATGATAATTTGTATTCCTGGACCCCAGAAGTTCCTGGACTTCCAGAACCACATGTGTAAGGGAATTTACACAGGGATATGACACCAATAGCTCTAGGTATATCTTTCAGCATAACTCCTAACAGTATTGGCCTGCACATAATTGTATATATACGCACATTTCTCACTGGCCTTCTCCCAAGCTGAATCACAGACAAATCAAGGTCTCTTTAATCTCTCCATTGTAGTACACAGCCTATCGGGTAGAAATGTGGGGGCATAAGTCCAGGACCCTGTTCCAAAGGACCTTTAGAGGATAAAACTGGCTTACCACATTTTGAATGGAGACGTCCTGGAGTAACAATGTCCTTTTAAGTAAGTTGGCAGCAATGTTCAACTTACAGAAGTGGAATTCTGGCCACTTTTGATTTTGTTTGGTTTTTTTCATTTATTTTTGCCAATCTATAGGGCCCCAGAGTCCCTATACTACTGTAAAAACCCATCGGGCATACAACAGACAAGCAAGAATTTAACAAAAAATTTTCCTGGTATGTAAACAATCTGAAATGCTGCCAAATAATTGTTCTGATTGAAAAAAAAAGGGGGGGGTGGCTGGCATCCTTTTGGGCAGTGGTTTTCAACCTTCCTAATGCCGCGACCCTTTAATACAGTTCCTCATGTTGCGGTGACCCCCAACCATAAAATTATGTATTTATTATTTACAATGACTCCCCCCCCGGCAAAGGCCGCCTCGCCGGCCAGGAACAGAAGTGGGGGGGCAGGGAGGGAAAGAGGAGCCACACGTCTCCCCTGGGGAAAAACTCTGAGAACCCCCCGGGCTCTGCTTCGCTCTCATTTCCACTGGGGGGGCAGTGTGGGAAAAGTTTCCAGAGTATCGACCCTGGTTGGGGGGGAGGAATCCCAGTGCCTTTGCCTTTTGCACTGGGTGCAGCTCACCCCCCCGGAAAAGCACCACCTTGCAGCCCCCCCGGCCCTTCTGCAGCACCCCCCTCTGTGGCGAGTGGGGCAGGGGCCATGGCAAGGAGGGGGCCTGCCCCCCATGCTGCCGCCCCCCAAGTTGACCCGTCAGACAGGAGGTTCTCCCGGTAGCAGAGAAGGGGAGTGATTTCAGTCCCTTCTGAACAGGGGGCAGGAGGACGTGAGTGCAAGGCTCGCGCTTGCGCACCACCACTCCTGGGCCTTTTCCGCATGTTATCTTATCGCGGAGGTGGAGGGCGCCATTCGCGCAAGCAGGTTCTTGCGTGAGGCACTCTCTTCGCTGCTCCTTTTGGGCCCCCAGCTGGCTTCCTGGTCACGCGACCACCCTGCCCTTTCCTCCCCCAGTGCAGCCTACAACTCCCAGGCTGCACTGTGGAAGGAAGGGGCGGGGTGGTAGTGTGACCAGGAAGCCAGCTGCGGGATGAAGGAGCAGCGAAGAGAGCGCCTCATGCAAGAACCTGCTTGCGCGAATGGCACCCCCCACCTCCGAGATAAGGTAATGTGCGGAAAAGGTCCACGAGTGGTGGTGCGCAAGCACGAGCCATGCACTCGCATCCTCCTGCCCCCTTTGGCAGGAGCGCATGTGGCCGCATGCACTCCTGCCAAAGGGGGCAGGAGGACACAAGTGTGTGGCTCCCGCTTGCTCACTACCACCAAGGAGGGAATGGAGCCTAAGACCATCAGAAATACGTATTTTCCAATGGTCTTAGGCGACCCCTGTGAAAGGGTCATTCGACCCCCAAAGGGGTCACGACCCACAGGTTGAGAACTGCTGCTTTTGGGTAGGTATGGCATCTTAAACCAATTTATGAATGTGCAGTTTGGGATTATGGCATTGCATATTATGGGAAGGAAAGGAGGGAAGCTTTGTCATAGATGCCCCATCATGAGCTTTACTCCAGTGGGGTGAGCCATGTGGCCTTTGCACAACAGTACAGCTCTCTCTAGGACAGGTTACCTGTGCAAGGAGAGAAGGATTAATGGCTCCTAACAAAGCCATGAGGTACTGGGAGTACAGAGCAGAGGCAGAGGAAACCCATGGAGCCTGGTTGGGAAAATGTCCCCATGTTTTTGGTGCCCTGTTGTGCAGTGTACTCTTATTCCTCAAAAGGACATCTTATGCAGTGCCCTGTTGTATGATGGCAACCCCCATTGCACTATGGGACTCCTTGCAGGTTGCTCCATTTGCACATCATCACACTTCTCTAACATGGTTGCTTATCGTGTCAATGATGTAATTCCATCATAAAGTTATGTACTGCAATACATGATGCAGAATCTCAGCTGTGGTTTTTTTGTAAAAAAGGCCTGATTATTGTGCAAAAAACCCCTCCACATTTCTTGCACAGAAAAGACTGTTTCCTGCATAGAAAACCTATAGAGAAAACAATTTGTGCAAAAAAAAAAAAAAAAATCCACATTTTTTTTCCATTGAGTAATTCCTCTGTAACACTTTAGAATGTTAAATTATGGCAGGTATGCTGCAGAGGAATGTTCATTTTCTCCCACATTGGAGAGAATTATTTGTCCTCACACATAAGAATGAAATAGTCAAGGATTCACATTCCTACCTCAGACCCATGGCTGTTACCCATCCCTGATGTAAAAACAGTGGGCATTAAGACCACTAAGGTCAGTCTAAAATTGTTCGATTTTTTTTTTAAAAAAAAACCTATGTTCCACCATCTTAATGCTAACTCAAGGTGGCTAGCAACAATTAAAAGAAATAAAATACAGGTTCCACCCTTATCTTGAAATCTGAAATCCAAAACCATCCCCCCAGAAAATGAAACTTTTTACTCCCAGCCACCTACTTCTGCCTTTGAGGTGGCAGCAGCGATGCTCTTGATCATTCATCTCTCAGATTTGAGGAGTGTAGCACCGGCTGCCTAGAAGCTGGTGTTACCCCATTGGCATACCCAATCCCAGGAACTATAAATTTGATATCAAATATACCCACCATGCCAGAGAGGTTGCCTGGATAGGCACGTTGACAAAGAGGTTGAACCACCAAAATCAGGTCAAGACCAGAAAAATCTCCAGTCACGTAGCCCAAGGAGACCTCAGGCTGTGCAAATCCACATAAACAAAGGGTCCTCAGCCAAGAGCAGCCAACTTGAGAGGATTCTCGAATTTTCCCCAGGTTGAGCAACCTTGACCCTGGAAAATCCTACAAGGCAAGGTCTATCTACATAAACCTACACTGCATGCAACCCTTTGCAACCGCAACCCTGAACACTCGCAACCCAGCATAAACCAATCATGCAAACAACCGGCCCATTGTTCTTCCTGGGACAGGGTACATTCCTGGGAAAGGGTACCTCAAGGTACATTCTGCCCTATAAGTAGTCCTAGTTTTTGAGAGACTCTTCGGAGAACTCCCCACCATGCTAGCAGACCAGCACTCTGTTGAGTGATCCCCCTCAGCCATCTCTTCACTGAGCTCCATTCTTCTCACCGCTTTCCAGACCGAAGACTTCAGGAAAGGTGCAAGATCACCGCTTCTACATTCCCCTTGCTATATCCCCTATCCATTTTTCACCTCTTTTCGTTCTCAATAGTCCTTGTGTGCGTGATTGCGTGAGCGCATGGTACTACATTCATTTAATAAAATTCATTTATTTGGTACATTTGTCTGGCTTTTGCTTGGCCTGACCCCATAAAGTTGGGTAAAAGATCCTGCTTGGTTACCCTGCCGCTCATTTTGCTATTGCAAGTGCTCTGCTAATTTCCCCAACCTTTATAATTTGGAGCGAATCAAGGTATCCCACACAGGACCCCCAGAAGTCAGGGTAACAGTGGAAGCTGGGGGCTGGCAATACAAAGAAAGAGACTGAAGATCTGAGAGACAAATGAGAAGGAGCACCACAGCCACCACCTCAAAAGCAAATGCGAGTGGCTGGTGGCAAAAAGAGGGAGACTGAGGATCTGAGAGACAAAGAGCACAACAGCCACCACCTCAAAGACAGAAGTGTGTGGCTGGTGGCAAAGAAAGAGAAACTGAGGATCTTTGAAATGTTGGGAGGCATGGATTCATGCTGGGTACTACACTTGGATCCTCAGTCTCTCTCCAACCTTGTGTCTCATACACAACACAAGTAGCTAACAAACAAGATGTGAGGCTATTCCAGAAAGGCACTGTGTTTCAAAATAAAATAAAAAAATCTAAAATACAAAATGCTTCTGTTACCAAGCCTCTTCAACAAGAGAGGCTCAGGCAATATCATAAAGTTACAAAAGATGAAGGTCAGAATCCTTTTGGAGGGCCTTATATTTTTGTAAGTGGGCTCAGAGAATTAGAACTGGACAGTTGCATAATGACTGTATCCAGTTGAGAGCTACTGTGAAGTTACTATGTAGCAGAGCTGGCTAAGCGCCCAATGTGCATCAGTGTGCAATGCACGTTAATGCACAATGTGGATCAGGGCAGTGTACACATCAGTGATATCCTCTGATATGCATTGTTTACTGATGTGCACCATGCACTGATGTGCACCACACACAATGCACACTAGATAGTCTGGCTGCTGTCCTATTACACACCTTCACAATTTAGTAAAGGGATTTAGTAGCACCTCTGCTACATAGCCAGATTTGTGTAAAATTATATCATGTAGCAGGTAATATAGGATTCCACTGACTTTAAAAAAAAAAAAAGGATCTAGCATATAAACACAACATTACTGAAAAAGTGAATATCTCCCCAAAGTAAAGGGGGTTTGTTATACAGCAAAATACAGTTCAAAGAGCTTGCTTGACTAGTCTCTTACAGCAAGGAATTCCAAAGTTACGGATCTGGGCAAAATTAGCATTGGGAGAGCTCTTTCCTTATGGTTTATTATGAAGGCTCACTCCCTTACTCAGAACAAGACAGAGGGAAATGATAGTGAGCATCTGGGATGCTGAAAGGAACAAAATACCCAAAGCCTCTGAAGCCATTTCAGTCTCTTTTTCTTCTCATACCATTACAACAGCGTGAAAAGAAGAGTGAGGCAGGTTCACTGCCCCCACCCATCTCATTCCATGGCCTGAATAGTCCCCCAAAGTACTTCTGAAATGCAAACAGCTACCAGGGGATCCCAGTGTAATTTTCTTTTAATTAAGAAAAAGAGCTCGAGCTGTTATGGAGAAGAGTGAGGCTAGGCAAATAATGCCATATGTTTGGGGACAAAATGGCTCCTCTTTCTTGGGAATGGATTCATTAGGCCTGAAGGCAAAAACCTGTAGTGCTGCATGGGACAGAATAACTCTTGGATATTCAAGGAAGACAGATGGCAAATTTAATAGGGAAAACGATAAATAAAATAAATATAATGGACAGAGATAAACAAAAAGCTGGAATTTTAGCCCTAGATATATTTAAAGCCTTTGATTGTGTGGAATGGCCGGCATTAAAAACAATTTTAAATAAAATAGGATTAGGAGAGAGATTTAAAGGGTTAATAAATCAATTGTATTCACATAATACATCTGTAGTGATGGTAAATGATGGATTTACAGAACAGATTCAAATAACAAGAGGAACGAGACAAGGATGTCCATTATCTCCAGTTTTATTTGCAATAGTTATAGAAATGTTAGCGAATGTGATAAGAAATGATGAGAATTTGGAAGGAATTGGAGTTAAGGAAAAAAATAAAATAAGCTTATTTGCAGATGACACATTGTTGACAATTAAGGATCCAATTGAAAAGATAGATAGGATAGATAAACATTTAATAGAGTTTGGGGAGAAGACGGGATTAGAAATAAATTGGGCCAAATCAGAAATAATGTTATTTAATTATACTAAAGAAGAAGTACAAAAATTTATAAGTAGTAAAAGAGGATTACTTAAAATAAAAGAATCAATTAAATATTTAGGAATAGAGATTACAAAAAATTTACAAGAATTACAGGAAAAAAATTTCAAGAAATTAAGATTAGAAACAAAAAGGAAATTAGAGGACTACAAAAATATAAAGCTATCGTGGTTTGGTAGAATAGCAGTGGTAAAAATGAAAATTTTACCTAAAATTAACTTTTTGTTTAGAATGCTACCAATAAAAATATCAGAGGAAGAATTAAAGGAGTGGCAAAAGATATTAAATAATTTTTGTAATGGAAATAAAAAATCGAGGATTAACAAGAAATATTGGTATAAAAGTCAAAAAGAAGGTGGCCTGGGACTTCCAAATTTAAAATGGTATTATTATGCAAATCAATTGAGATATATCATAGAGGGGGTTTCAGGAAAGGGTGATTTAGATTGGTTAGAGATAGAAGATATGAATATTGAGACAAAATTAGAAAATATATTTTTTAGGAATTTTTCAAAGAAAGAAATGGAGAAGATAGAAAATCCTTTTATAAAAAATATAATAGAAATATGGAAAAAAAATAAAAGAAAATTAATACCGAATATATCAATATTAACTCCGATAGTGATGATGGAAAAATTTCCAATAAATTTAAGAGAAATAATAGAGAAAGAAATAAAAAAACAAAAAATTTATAGATTAAAAGAATGGATGAAAATAATGATAAATAAAGATAGAATGAAAGAGAGATTGCAGGAAACTAAAATATCCTGGTTAAATTATATACAATTAGAGCAATGGACAAAGAGTATGAAAAGATATGTTAAGGATTTTAAAGAATATACTAAATTTGAACAAATTATTATTCAAAGAGAAAATATGCAAGAAAATGAAATACTAAAAGGTATTACAAGTGAAATATATAAAATATTAGCAAAAGAACAAGAAGAGGATTTTCTTAGAAAAATGTGGGAGGAAGAGATAGTACAAAATATAGATATACAAGAATGGAGAAAAATTTGGAAACAACGTCATTTAAAAAAATTATCAATAAGAATAAAAGAGAATTATTATAAATTAGTGTGGAAATGGTACTTGACTCCAGTGAAATTAAATCAAATAGATGAGAAATATTCAAGATTATGTTGGAGAGGATGTCAAGAAATTGGTACATATATGCATATGTGGTGGAATTGCAATAAGATAATGGAGTTTTGGCAAAAGGTTTTTAAAGAGATAAAAGAGATTATAGGAGCAGATATACCAGTATGTCCAAATATTGCATTGTTGTCTATATATGATAAGGTTGAGTGTACTCAAGTAAAGAAAGAATTAATAACAAATTTGTTAACTGCAGCGAGATTAATAATAGCAAAAAAATGGAAAGCAAATGAAAAATTTCAAATAGAGGAATGGTATAACGAAGTGTGGAAAATTGCAATTAATGATAAACTAACATGTAGAATTAGGTTTATGAAAGGTTTGGTTAAAGGGAATGATTTTGAAGAAATTTGGAAAATATTTTTGGATAAAGTTCTGAAAAGAGATAGTAATACTACCCTGTCAAAAGAAGAATGGCAATTTTGGAAAGTGGATTAAATAAAAAGTTGGCTCTGGGGGGTGGGTATTTTTTAGTTTTAGTTTTGTTTTTCTTTTATGTTGTATATTTTGTAATTCTTAGTAGGTGTGTGTGTTAAACTTGTGATTTATAGATTTAAATGGATAAGTGATGTCAATGTTTTTTTAAAAAAAAAAGTTAAAAGAATTAACAATAGAAATAGATTAAAGGGGATGTGAAAAATATTGAATTAAATGTGAAATTATAACAGTTGAACAGATTTATAAATTTAAGGGTAAAGGTGCAAAATAACAATGAAAGTTAGTATTGCTTAAGAGAAGAGAAAAAAAGAAAAAGAAAAAAATTTTTTTTTTAATTCACTATTATGTATATCACATGGTGTTTAATTTTTTTTTCTTGTTTTGTATTTGTGATTTAGTTATATAATTAATAAAAAAAAAGAAGAAAAAAAAAGAATAACTCTTGGATAAAGTTATTAGAACCAAATTGGACACTTCTCATCTTCTTTTTCCTTCCTTTCACAGAATCAAGGAATCGTAGTGTTGGAAGACACCAGAAGGGCCATCCAGTCCAACCTCCTGCGATGCAGAGATACACCAACAAAGCACTCCCAACAGATGGCCATCTAGCCTCTGTTTAAAAACCTCCTAATGAGCCATTGCTCCATGTTCTAGTCTCTAGAGCAGCAGAAAACAAGCTTGCCCCATCTTTCATGTGACATCTTTTCAAATAGTTAAATATGGTGTTTAAGTCACCTCCTAACCTTCTCTTCTCCTTCCTAAGATACTTATCTTAGGGTATGATTTCCAAAGTGTGGTCAAGATGGCAAAAAGTATTAACGAGGATGAATAGACAATCTGGAAGAAGATGCAGCAGTTTGCTTTGGCCTGAACCTACTGGGGAGAGAAAGATTCTGCCCCTGTTTCTCCTCTTCCATTTCCTGTGTCTTTTCTAACTACCCCAAGGGGAAAATATGTCCTAGTCTCTGGAGTAGCAGAAAACAAACTTTCCTGGATGTTTTTTAGAATAGGAAGCAGTCTTACACTAGGTCAAGTTTATTGTTCATCTAGCTCAGTAAGATCTACTCTAATTAGAACTTAGGAACATTAATTTGGGGACTTCGACTAACAGAATCCACCCTGCCAAGAATTTTTCCAAGCTCTCTGTTTGTCCAGCAGCAGTTCTGCAGGGATTTGAGCAGAAGATTTACACATCACATTCCAGAAGAGCAATTGTCGTTAAAAACTGAAAGGGACAAGGTTGAATGTAGGACCTTTTTGCAAAAGGTATGATCCACTACTGAACTGTGGCCCCTACGCCTAACCTTTCTTCCCTCTTTCTTTTGGCTGCTTTTTCAAATCTTCATACGTCTCCTCTAATGCAGACAGACTCATGCACAGTGTTGTTACTGATTAAAACCATGGATTAAAGCTAAACTCTAGACCAGGGTGGGCACCTTAAAAACATCCAGGTGTTGTTAGACTTCAGTGCTCATCAGTTCTTGACAGCTTAAGCAGTGGTTGGAATGAGCCACTAGTGCCAGGACTGGAGTTACTATTTAAGTTCCTAACAATGCAGTAATTTCAACATTTCAGCTGAGCATTTGGAAATACAGTTTAAGCAAACAACAAAAAGAGGCAGGCAAAATGACTAAGGGAATACAAACACAGTAAAAAATAAAGAGCTCTATGTTTAAGTGATTTTCAGTGACCCACACTGCAATGTTAAAAATCTGGGAACTGAAGGAAAAATTTGTGGGAGGGCAGAATCTCGTTTTGGAGGGGCAATGCCCACATTTTGCCCCACTCCCCACAACACCCTTGTAGTTGCCCAACTCTGCTGCAAACCATTGAAAAATCAGCAATTTGTTTTACTTTACTTTATTTATTTTATTTTATTTATATCTCAACATTCTCCCAATATGGGACCAGAGGCAACTGGCCATTTCTGCCCTACACTCTTACAGTGCTATTATTCCACTTTCAACATCCTGTGGAATTCTGGGGTTTGTAGTTTACTGAGGCCAAAGAGCTCTCTGGCTGAGAATTCTAAATGCCCTTCCCTAAACTGCAAACCCCAGGATTCCATAGGATGTTGAAAGTGGAATAATAGCACTATAACAATGTAGTGCGGAAATGGCCAACTCAAGCAAAGTATAAGTAAAAACAATGGCCAAGATCCTGCAGCAAAGGCACAGCTACGGATATCATTGCTATGCTCTATCTCCTGAACTGAGCCCTAAAACCTGCCTTAAAAGCCAGCTAACTGCACCAAGCAATGGCATTCTGCAGCATTGGTGGGTAAGATGTTATGTGATGACATGACCGGCCATGAGTGTTGGTGTGACAAACAGTTGTGACAGGACCCAGAGGTGTTCTCCGCTTCTGCTTCCCACAATCTTGGGCAGGGAGAAGCTGGCCCTGGCATCCTGTAGCACCCCATTTGCCAGTGCCACAGAATCCCACCGAAATCCCACAGAATCAATGCAGCTAGCTGTCTTTTAAGGTGGGTTTCAGAGGCATTCATGATTGTGGCGGTGGTACCATGATTATAAATGAAAGTAGGAAACACTTACATAGTCATAATTCTAACTTATGACATCATAACTGAGTAACAGTATGCCAGCCAGGTATTATAATTAATTTTTAAAAACTATTGTATTAAAGGCAACACTAATTTAAAATAGTTTAAAAGCATTTGAAAAATAACTCCATGAACAGGACTTCAGCACTCATGTTGTGTGTGTACACACACAATTAATGGACCGTTTTGCAACAACCAGGTAATTGCCTGATGCCTATCTAATTAAAAAGATCTTTTCCTGCTGGTAGAAGGAGGGCAGAAAGAGACAACCTAGCCTCCTGTGGGACAGGGTTGTTGTTGTTGTCATCATTGTCACCATCATCATTTACAAATAAAAGAACAACTAAATACATCCCTGTCCTCAGGCTTGCAATCTAATTAAGGCCATTTCCTCCTGGCATCATTGTTCCATGATAGGGATGTGTTGGCAGTGGTCCGTGAGTCATGCTTTTGTATGACGTCATTGCTGCCAATGCATCCTCACCCATACCCATTGCAAGATATTCCATTAAGAAAAAAAAATTCATAATGGTCCGCAATTGTGTGACACTCCCATTGCTGGCAGCCATGCAGAAGGGGCAGAACCACAATCTAGGTGCTTCCTTCCTCAGTGCTGGCTGTGCTGCAGAAGGAAGGCATGTATCGCTCACATTCTCTTCCACAGGGAGCCAACCGGGGGCAGAGGAGAGCATTTAAGTCACATTCCCATCCTGACAAAAGTGCTGCTGGGATCACGAAGGGACATCGCTGGAAGGAAGTGAGGGGTGGAAATGGTATAAGGCATGACACAAAAAGAAATGGGGATAGCAGTATGAGAGGGAATTAAGTCCAGCAGATACTGCCTCTTCTTCTTGCCCTCCAAGGTCAGAGCAGTGGCAGTTGGGATGTAGGGAGGGCCTCTCATCTGACATGAGAAGAAGATACATCAATAGGATTATAGTTTCTAGGTCAAGAGAAGTGATGGTGCCACTGTATTCTGGTTTGGTCAGACCCCATGTGGGATACTGTGTCCAGTTCTGGGCAACACAGTTCAGGAAGGATATTGACAAACTGAACTGTGTTCAGAGGAAGGTGACCAAAATGATAGGAGGCTGGAAATCATGCCCTATGAGGAGCGGCTTAGGGAGCTGGGTATATTGAGCCTGGAGAGGAGAAGGTTGAGAGATGACATGATAGCTATGTTTAAATATTTGAAGGGGTGTCATATGGAGAATGGAGCAAGCCTGTTTTCTGCTGCTTCAGAGACTAGGACATGGAGCAATGGCTTCAAACTTCAGGAAAAGAGTTTCCAGTTAAACATTAGGAAGAATTGCCTGATGGTAAGAGCAATTCAACAATGGAGTGCACTGCCTCAGGCGTGACGGAGTCTGAAGGCTTTTAAACAGAGGTTGGATGGCCATCTGTTGGAAATGTTTTGATGAGGTATTCTTGCATGACAGAGGGTTGGCCTCAATGGCCTTTGTGGTCTTTTCCAACAGTATGATTCTATGATTTCCCACTGCTCCAATCTGCAGCATCTCAGAACTTCTCTGGCTGAACCTGTGCAAGCTGGAATGGTAGGTTTTGGGTTTCACGTTCAGTTGTTGATGCATATAAACAAGAATCTCCAGCAGTTACAAGATCGTAAGTCTAGCTTTGAGCCATTCCACTTTCATAGAATCTATTCACCAGAATGAGGGTTGACTTTTCTCCAATGCTCAAAGAGACCAGAAGAAAAATGGGGGGGCAGGGAATCAGAGCAGCAAAGAGCTTTACCAAACAAGTTTAGGAGCCAAATTAAACTTTTGGGGAAACTGGGCTGCTTCTCTCACTTCCTCCCAAACATTCTTGGTCATCTTAAGCCAGTTGCTTACAGAAACCAGTATGGAGAAATTTGTGATATTTCTGCAGAAATAGATTGCTCTATTGAATATGCTTTCAAATAAACCCCAGCAATGCCCTATGGTACTCTTAAACAGGCATAAAACACAAGAACCAAAGGATATACCATTCATACTTTAGAGCCCATCTTATATGCATTTGCTCATCCAATTTTAGATGACTATGCATTACTTAATTTAATCAGTCAGTTAATTCCCATCTAGCATATGCATAAATCATATACACTTGGCAATATTTTCTGTTTAGTATATGATACATCTGTAGTGTAAAAAAATGTAAACTGTCAAATTGCAAACAACTTATGATCTCTGTCTTTATGATCTCATGATGGTATCTACTCAATTACTGCCATATTTTATGATGATTCATTGCTTATTAATATACTACTGGTGGGCACATTTGGATACATGTCATAAATAAATATGGATATAACATGTAAGGAATAAACATATTTATGATTAACAATGGCCCCGGACACCCACACTGTCCTCGTTTGTGGACTGAATCTTTGCCCCAAATGAAGTATTCCCGTTGAAACAATTGTTGACTGATAAAACAACATATAGGGAAATTGCATTGATTCAATGGATTGGCAGCAGCGGGGGAACACACATACACAGAGACAACCCAGCCTGCCTGGCCTTAGCTGTTCTTCTGTCTTGGGGGTTTGTGGACTTGTTACCCTGACTTCTGGGGATCCCTGGGGGACACCTGTTTTGCTCCAAAAATGCAAAGATTGGGGAAATTAGCGGAGCACTGCTTGATAAAGCGGAGGGCAGGGCAACACAGTGAGCTCTTGAACCCTATGTCTATGAAGTCAAACCACACATGAGCCAGTTCAAATGTCCAATTATCAGTAGTTTATTTAGCAGAATTGGCAAAATATCCACACGCACAGCTATGCAGTCACTCAGACAAGCGCATAAGGACTAATGAGTTGGGAAGATATGAAGATCCGGAAAAGCGGAAGAAAAGAGAACAGTTTATACCACACCTGATCCTGTAGACTTTGGCGGGGGAAGAAACAAGACAAAGGTGGCTCAGCAGAGGAAAATGCTGAGGGGAGCTCTCAACTAGCAGAATGCCAGGACTCTAGTCAAGAGGGGGAGTTCTCCAAAGAAAGCCCCCAAAGGGGACTCAATTATAGTGCAAAGTGTGCCTCGGGGCCAGACCCTTTCCTAGAAAAGGACAATGGCCGAATCATGCAGATGGACTTCGTTTTATATTTCTCACTGTTGCAATAGTTAATACTCATCAAGGTGTCATTGTTGATGGTCCATTGTGTGTGTATATGTGCCTTTTGAGCTTTCCCTCTTGGAGACATCCCTGGGGGGTCATTGGCCTGACCTCGCTAGCTGTGCTTCAATTTTAGACCTGGATGTCTACATTCCTGTTCGGTGAACCTCTGGCTTAATAACTTTGGATATTAAATATTACACTCCCCCGGGACTGGGTCTGCTAGCAGGGGTTACAGACTGAATCATGGAGCCAACAGCCACTGCCATTATTATTTTGTTTTGTTTTGTTTTTTAAAAGTGGATTCAATGGATCTACTATAGTTGGGACTAACAACAAGATTTTGCCCTATGGGAAGTAACCTCTTTCCTTTCTAATAGTTCCATCCAGAGGCAGTCAGCAGCTTCTTTGTTAGTGGAGCATGGAATCTGCTCTCAATTTTAGTCTGAACTTTAAAAGAGCTATTCATAGTGTCACCACCACCACCACCACCACCCAACATAGAAAGGACCAGTCACTACTGATTACAACTTTGTGTTGAAGAAGAATAGAAAATCCCAAACCAGAGAATACTACTTCTGTTTAGAAAGCATGTTGTTTGCTACACAGAAAATGCTGTTTTCTGTGCATTTTTGTGTGTGTGTGCAAAATTAGTCCTGAACTTTGCACAGCTTTTGAAGACTTTCTTTCAGCGGGGAGATAATTGCTAAAATTATTTGTTGATTCCTTTCAAAATGAAATTAGCAAAGAATCGCATCAGTAATGATGGAAGTTATAAAACATGGAAGGACCTAAGTTGGCTATTCTCCTCTATTAGGCTTTACCACCACCACTGGATATTATTTTTCTGAAAATGTGATAAGGAGAATTTTTTTTCATCTTGTTCTCCAAACGTCATTGATAGCTGGGAGATGCAAGGTCAATGACGCAGTGAATCTTCACATTTTAGTACAGACTTAAAGGAACTAGCCAAACCTCTGAACCATAGTCTCAAAACATTTTCAGCACCTTGGAGAACAGATCTGAGAGCTGGGCCAAAACAAACAAAATGAATTTCAACAGGGAAAAATGTAAGCAGAAAAAATGAAATGCACAGATATAGGATGGGTGACACCTGGCTTGACCACAGTGTGTGTGAAAGCGGTCTTAGATCTTACCAGACCACAAGCTGAACAAGAGTCAACAGTGTGACGGGGCAGCTAAAAAAGCCAATGAGATTAGGCTGCATCAATCAGAGTACAGTATCTTGGTCAAGGGAAGTAATAGTACCACTCTATTCTTCTTTGATCAGATGCCACCTGGAATACGTGTCCAGAAGGATATTGACCAAGCTGGAACATGTAGAAAGGAGGGCCACCAAAATGGTAAAAGGTCTGGAAACATCGTGCCCAATGAGAAGTGGCTAAGGGAGTGGGTATGTTTAGCCAGGAGAAGAGAAAGGTTAAGAGATGATGTGATAGCTACGCTTAAATATTTGAAGAGGTGTCATATGGTAGATGGAGGAAGCTTGTTTTCTGCTGTTCCAGAGACTAGGACATGGAGCAATGGCTTCAAACTTCAGGAAAAGCGATTCCATCTAAACATTAAGAAGAACTTCCTGACAGTAAGAGCAGTTTGACAGTGGACTATGCTGCCTAGGAGTGTGGTGGAGTCTCCTTCTTTGGAGGTTCTTAAGCAGAGGCTGGATGGGCATCTGTCAGGAATACTTTAATGTGTATTCCTGCATGGCAGGGGGTTGGACTTGATATGCCCTTGTGATCTCTTCCAGCTCTATGATTCTGTGATAAGCTGAAACTCCTCTAACTCAGCATACATTCACTGCCCCTCTGGCATGGAAACCATCAGCTGCCACTTCCAGACATAGTCCCCCTGCCTGACTAAATCAAGCAGGAAAAATCTCATATGTGAGGAATATAGAAGCCCTGATACCATCTGCCTATTGTTGATGCTGATGGTCTCTCAAGAGACTTCAAAACCATCTCCAGCAGCACTAGCTAAATATCAACTATGAGAGGGGACAAGATATTAATGATGTTTAATATCACCAAACGGCTCGTTGAAGCAAATTGGGAAAAATCTATGGCCTGAAGCAAAGAGAAGTAGGACTTCTCTATAATCTTTCGTTGTGTAATCAAAGGCTGAAAGGCATGTATTTAAAAAAAAATCCTGGATGTATGCCTACCTGATTAGTAAGGTCTGTCACCAATGGCAACATCAACATGTCAAGAAATGCTGTTGGTTTCTTTGAAGTGTAATGCCCTATAAAGTGGCACAAACTATGTGTTAGCAATGAGAAGCGTCCATCTGGGAAATCAGTGAGTTCTTCCAACCCTTTCGAGTGGAGGCAGAATGAAGTTGTTCAAATGCAATGCTCTTGAATACCATGTCAAGAAAGCTACCAAACGAAGGCAGGAATAATCATCATAGGGAATGGCTCCCAGGAAAGTAACTACTAGTTTGCTCCCTACAACTGCATGCCAAGATAAATTCCATGGGTGAAAACCTGTCGCTATTGATTCCCTGGAAATCATATTTTGGAAGGGACTTCAGTTTAATATCCTTGTCTGCTAGACCTTTTATTTTTTTCCTAAAAATTTAAAGAGTTGTCTACAACCTCTAAAATGTATTACAATAACATTTAATAAAACACTCCTGACAGCTATTCATACCTAAATATTGACAGTATGCCAGCAGCAAGAAAATTGTTCCCTGATTCTCTGAAAAGCCAGCTGAAACAGAAATGCTTTAATCTTTTTAAATTATTTATTTACTTGTGTATTTGCTTATTTATTGCTATGACTAGCTTTGGGTGTTTGTATTTCCAATGAACAGAAATACAAATGAGTGGGGCCCAGACCTGTTCTTTGCAAAGTCTGGAAACTTTGCAGAAGGTCTATAGGTCAATGTCATTTTTACCATGGAGAACATCCTAGCGTCAATCATTGGTGTCTCCAGCTACAAAGGGATCAGGTAACAGGTGATAGGAAAGATGATGAAGATCTATATGAAGCCAGAACCTGGCACAGCAGGCACTTTAACATGTTAAAATGAAGTCTTAGGCATCTCCTAACAGGATGAGCATTGTTACCCTGATTTCTGGGGTCCTGGGAGGGACACCTCAATGTGCTCACAACAGGGAAGGGAATTAGGAGAGCACAAGCTAGCAATACAAGAGGCAGGGCAACCTAGCGAGATCTTGAACCCAGTGTCTATGGTGTCAGGCCAAGTCAAGGTGTTATTTCCGCTATGGTGCCCCCGGTGAGGACCCCCAGATATCCTTTTGATATCATTTAATTTGCCTTAGCTGGACTGGTTGCGATTACCTCATCTCACGTGTTCGCAAAGTTCTCCGGATAAGCACGGACAGAGAGCGGCCGTTAATGGTTTACATTCCATTTCTCTTTGTAGCCAGCAACCCAAAACTCGCCCGAAGCTTTAGGGAACTTCCCGCCACAGACTCCTCAATAGCCGCATGGCTCTCAGTCAAATTACTCTTGTGAGTTGGGCCATCAATGTCTCGGCCAAAGGTATTGTTTCTGCATGCAAATCCCATCACGCTAAACCTGACCTCACCAAATCCTTTTGTCCAGCACCGAAACCTCTTTTGTTCTCCTTTGGGACTGCCATAGCTGAAAGGCACGATCTTCCTATAAAAACCCTTCATTTCTAACCAATCCTCAGATCACCTTTGACTGCCATCCTGCCCTGCCGCTGGTGTGTTTAAAGGACTCCCTTCAGTGTCCCACGCTGAGCTTTCTTCCCGGAACCTCCAACTTCTCCCCAGGACTACGGAACAGGTTGTATTGCCCTCCCTTACAACTCTTTTCTTTTCCAGTTAGTTAGTTTGTGTTAGTCTTCTGTGTGTTCCTGTTAATAAAGAAGTGTTCATTATTTTAAAACCTTGTCTAGCCACTCTCTAACCTGACGCTGTATACATAGGGTAAAAGATCTCGCTACGTTACCCTGCCTCTCGCTAGCAAAACCAGTGCTCTGAGTTCTAATTTCCCCATCTTTGGTATTTTAATTGGCAGAGCCGGGTGCCCCTTGCGGGACCCCCAATTTCAGGGCAACAGAGGAGCAAACGGAAGTAAATAATAATAATTCTTTATTGATGTACAACACAGTCAAACTCGTGTATGCAACACATTCACACAGAGAACTATTGAAATAAAGTTAGGAGTTGGATAGAGGGTTTTCAGAGGAGGTTTTGTATGGGAAATACTACACCTGTCCTGAAGCCCGGGTAGTCTGAAGAGAAAGTCCGTTGATTTGGAGATTCTCAGCACGAGGAGCTGAGGGGAAGGCTCGCCGAACAAAGCGACAGCAAGGCGGGATGGAAGCTGAGAGTAATCCGAAGAAGTGCTCAAAGTCAGGGGGTCTTATAGGGGAAAATGTGGCCATAGGCTAGTCTGTTCCTGGGGATAACAATGGGTTTCTGACTGGAGACAAAGCCTCTGAAAGGTCAGTATTTTATATGATTGAGTTATGACAGCGTTGTCAATAGCTCTGACAGTATGCAAACGCAGAGTGCTTGACAGTTGAGTATTCGGCTTATCAGGCTGCCTGCTTGGGGCAGGGAGTCCTTTGTAAGTAGTGTGCATACATAATAGATCTTAAAGAGGGTACTTGCCTTGAGGTCTCCAAAAGCAGCAGTCTGGCTGTTACTGACCTGCCTGGATCTGTTTTGAATGGTTCAGTTATTTGCGGCCATGTCTGTGTGCGTGCTTGTCCGGGGGCTTCGCAGGCACGTGGAGAGGAATGAGTGGAGAAGGCCAAATTGTTGATATCAAATGATATCTAATATCCCACAAATCTGGGCTAGAAACTACGGTAACAGTATGAAGATACTCTTGATCTGAACATTTTCACATAAGATAGCCAAGTCACCATTTCAGACAATATAGAATGGGGTGGACAACTGCCTGGTGGTCAATCTCCCCTCAACTCCCACTGCAGGCCACACCCACCTACCAAGAAGAAGAGACCTTCTTCTTCTTCCATAGCCAGCCAAAATGGTAACCAGAAGTGGCATCGTGTCATTTCTGATGGGCATTTTTGCTGTGATATAGAGAAAGAAAGAAAGTATTGGGAGGATGGGTTATTCTGAGGGGGTCTGGAGAGCTTAGGAGGGTGTTTTGTGTGTTTGGGGGAGATTTTCATCCAAAAACTTCACCTAATGAATTTGTAAAATGGAGCAGGAATTCAGGGAGCTTGAGGAGACTGATGGGGAGCTTCAGGGACCACAAAAATGAGTCTGGAGCTTCATGCAGCCTATGGGCCACATTTTCCCACTTCTCATATAAAGACCTAAAACCAGGAAAGGCAGGTCATTCATAAATTCAAGAGAAGGGAAGCCTTATATGGATCTAATTTCTATTGTTAGTGTCAACTTGAATCAAATAATTGAAGTCAGTTGGCTTACCTACATGTTGACTCACCACTCCCCAATTGATTTAGTGGGTCTGCTCTAATTAGAAGCAAACATTTGGATTCCAGCCATAGGTTCCCACGTACTTTGTTTTAGGGCAAATGGTAATTTCTTTGCCAACATGGCACAACCAAAATTCAGAGGCACAGCAAGAGAAGATGTGACCCTACTGGGTTCAGGGGGAGATAACGTTCCCCACAAGCCTCTGAAAGATGTCCACACTTGCCTTAAAAAGACAACACTTTTGGAGAGAAAATGCATCAAGATAGTTTAAGACTGGCATCCTATGTTCCCAAAAAAAGCTATTGAGAGTTTTCTGGCCATCACCAAGCACCAAGAACATACTCACAACCAGTGACAGTCGGTGGCTTCCATGACAATGAGGCAAGCAATCTCCTCTGGTTTTAGTCCAAACTTTAAAGTTGCTATCTAACATGCTCAACTTATTTGTGTTATCACAATATACACCCCCACTCTGCGGGATATGCTATTTTCATAATTGGATATATTTCATGGTTGGAATATATTTTTGAAAGTGTACTGTCTGTAAGCTTATGCCAGGTCAGGATGAGCTTAGACATGATCAGGTCATAATTTCAGAGACAGGTGAGAAAGCCCAATGCTAATGCACTTGGGATAATCCTTTCAAAAGATATAAGTTGTAAGCACTCCCAAAAACAACAGCAGACAAAACTACCCACGTGAAGCAACCCTGGTGCCCTGGTGGCGCAGTGGTTAAATGCCAGTACTGCAAGCCACAAGGTTGTGAGTTCGATCCTGCCCGGCTCCAAGGTTGACTCAGCCTTCCATCCTTTCGCAGGTCGGTAAAATGAGTACCCAGCTTGTTGGGGGCATGTATAGAAATGTTTCGAAATACATGTTATTTGTAAGTTGTTCGCCGCCTCGATCCATATGGAGAGGCGGGATACAAATAAATAAATAAAAAAAAAAACCAGGGACCCCTACAGAGAACTTCCCCATTCACTTTAAATGACAAAAACATTACGAGACTGTCAGGATTCTCATCAATGTTTTGTCATCTGAAGTTAAAGCAATCAGCCCATTGATTCCTTTGTCAATCCCATGGCAAAACCATTATCACCTTGTCAATGCACCCTCCTTCGGGTTCGGTATTTAAACCCCAGCTCCAGCCCCAGTAAACTGTAGTACTTTGGACGTAGTACATGGTGCCCAGATCTCTGTTCTTCTGAGCTACCCTCAGACTAGCTTTCTGAGCCACTCCACTTTGACCTTCTGCTTCAGGGTGTTAACTATCATCCTTTCCAGCCAATTTGTCTCTATCCAACCATTCTCATGTCATTTTCCAACAGCCTTGTGTGGTTCTTGAGAGTGTCTGATTTCTTGTGTATTTTCTAATTTCCAATAAAATACTCTTTTGACTTTTAACTAGAGTCCTCTCTACAGTTAGTACAGGTGAAAACATCTTGCCATTACCCTCCTCTTACAGGCCTTCTTCAAGTTGTAATTCCTCAAATTCTAAGGAGATGCTGGCATTGCAGGTGGACCTCAAAGTCCCCCACCCTTTAGGGTAACATTTGAGTATAGAGTTCAGTACCATGGATAGCTCTTTTAAAGTTCAAACTAAAACACAGAGCATATGCATTGCCCACACTGACACTGGAACTTCCAGCTGCTGCTTGTCACAGGCATAAAAGGGAGGAAGTAAGAAGTGGCAGACATTACTGATGAAAATATCTTTTTAAAAAATCATGCACCATTGTTATATGCTAATGGAATCTAAAAACTACTCTTGGAGTGAATGCTTTCATTCAGGGTTTTAGCTGCTCCACCCCGCTGTAAGATCTATGCAGGATGAGTAACAGTAAACCTTCTACAGTTTTTTCTGACCACTTCTGAAAATCATCTTTAAGCAGATGAATTATGTCTTTTCCCCAAAAGTCACAGCTTTGACAGGTGCCTGATGGACGACCTCTCAAATGTGAAGTGTGAACATAAGATTTGTGTTCACTTCAACTGGATGGTGATCTCGGTGCCATTGGAATAAGGCAAAGAGTGTGATGCTAATCGCATAGATTTATGGCAAATGGGCATAGTGTTGACAATATGCAATGAATTGCAAGCCGGCTGCTCACCAGTAATGCTCAGACAGAGATGCCTTTGCATGGCTGATTGGTGTACATTATACCATCTGGATTGGCCAGCTGGTTTTGAGTAATTATCAGAGACCATCTGGGAATAAAGTGAGCTCAATGCATTTTGAACAGTGTTTTGATTATGCTCAATAGGATGGGTCAAGAGCACTGATATCTGTAGGCGAGAAAGTGAAGACATCTGGTGAAAACTCAGACCTTTGTAATATCTGGTATGTAGATCTTAAAATGAATGAGAATGGAAAGGGAGAGGTTAAAAGAGCTAAGAGACAGCTACTTCACAAGGTCTATTTTTCAAAGCCTGGCAAAAGTTATATTTTAGACTGCAGTTTCCCTGGATGGTGTGATTCTCCAAAAAACAGCAAAGCATTTATTTATTTATTTATTTATTTATTTATTTATTTATTTCAGCAGTAAGAGAAGACCTGAACCAAATCCTATCAGTGGTAGAGCAGGAGGCTATAATCTGCCCTGTCCCACTCCAGTCCCAATCTCAACCAGGGGCTGGAGGTATCTTGTTACCATACCCAAGGACTCCTCCTGTGAGATATGTGATTTTCATAAATTGGACTTATTAATGATCAGAGAACATAATCAGGATCACTTTCACTGGAAACATGTCTGGGGTTGTGATGGTGCGAAAAGTCCAGATAGGATTATGTGGAAAACCCCAGCGCTAATAGGTTTGTGCTAATCCCTTCACCACTTCAGGCTCTTTGCATTTTTGAACGCAACAGAAGATGAACTACCCAGATAAACCCATCAGACCATCCCTCAATCTTACCCTATGAAGATCTTCCCTATACACCGTACCTGACTGAACATTAACAGATTGTCATGAATCCCATCAATGTTTTGTCACTCTGGAATGAAAGCAATTAGCCCCTTTTGGACCTCTTTTGCAGTCCCCTGGGAAAACCATTATGGCTTTGTCAACGCATCCCTTCAGGATATGAAATACGATATAAAGACCTTAGTTTCAACCCGACCCAACTGTAGCACAAAGAATATAGTCCAGACTGCTTCTCCTGCATGCTAACCTCAGATGCTGTCTGAGCCCTCCATTGCAACCTCCTGCTTCAAGACTGGTAACTATTACCCTTTTCACCCCTAATCTCTCTCTATCCAACTTTTCCCACCTTACTTTCTGATACCCTTGTATGGTTCTTAAGAGTATCTGATTTCTCATATGTTTGTCATTTCAAATAAAATACTTTAACTTTAACTGGTGTCCTCTCTGCGATTAGTACTGATTATACATAGATGAAAAGATCCTGCCATTACCCTCCTCTCACAGGCCTCCTTTGAGCTATAATTCCCCCAGATTCTAAGGAGACAATGGCATTGCAGGTAGACCCCAAAGTTCCCCACCTCTTAGGGTAACAATATGTAATTCTCATTCCTCCAGGGTGACCCATTGTAAATTGGTAACAAATTATTATCCACTCCATGGTACACTAGGATTCCAGTCCTGCTTGGATCCCATGTTCTTATCTGTCAGTAAAATGTCTGCAGGGTGGATATGGATAAGAAAATAGGAGGGGGACAGATCCAATGTTTCATGCCCAAGGAAGCCATCGGCCACCTCTGGGTTAGGGGAGGAAATATCTATTTCTTGTTTAAAAGAAGACTGTAAGATTTTTTTTTAGCTCTTATTTTGAGAGAGAAAAATATCTGATACTGACTCAATTTTAAAAAAAACAGGTATAAAACCAGTTACTGATATCTGTTTGACATTTTCCTTACACCAACTCCTGTACAGCTGCTGGCAGGAAAAAAATAATAGAGAAACAGGGTTTTATAACATTTTTAATCCATTATATAGTACCTGCATGTATGGGTACTTGTTATATTGCAATCAATTGTCATGCTTCTTTCAACATGAGGGCAAACAAGGGTGCTTATTCGCATAACATCTGTATATGCTTATGCATGAGTGTATCTGCAAATTTAGAAACAATTCCTATCATCTAAATGGAAATACAGTACAGCAAGTGACTTGTATCTGCTTTCTCTCTATCACAATGTTGGGATCCAGGACCATACCCTGGAGAAATCTCTTGAGGAGATTCAGAACAGACAAAAGGAAAAAACTTGTTCATGTGATGCACAGGTAAATTGTGGAATTTGGTACCACAAGATGTAGTGATGCAGAGGTGTACCTATATGGGTGGGAATGAAGGCAATTCCCCTCCTAAATAAACATTCTGCCCCACCCATGAAATTTTCCTGGTTTGAACACTTCAAATCCTGCCTTCCATTTATAGATTGAGGCAACGTTCCTGAAACACCCAGGTGCAGCTATGGGGTCAGGTGAGACCATTGCCCATGAAAAGAAACTTTCCTTCCACTCCGAAATTTCTAGCATCACATAACTTAAAACTTCAGTGGAGCTTTTAGAAATATAGTTGGAGAAAAGGGGCAGCCAAAGTTACTAAGAGAATATGAACACAGTAAATATGAGTTCTAGGTGTGGCAAAACTAAAGCTGTTATACTTTGACCATATCATGAAAAGACATAGAATCATAGAACCATTAAGTTGGAAAGGACCACAGGGGCCATCCAGTCCAACCCCCTGCTATATACACATCAAAGCACTCCCAACAGATGACCATCCAGCCTCCGTTTAAAAACCTCCAAAAAAAGAGACTCCATAGAATCATAGAATCATAGAAATTGTAGAGTTGGAAGAGACCTCAGGGGCCATCCAGTCCAACACCCTGCCATGCAGGAAAACCCTCAAAGCAATCCCGACAGATGGCCATCAAGCCTCTGCTTAAAAACCTCCAAGGAAGGAGACTCCACTACACTCCGAGGCAGCAGATTCCACTGCCGGACAGCCCTGACTATCAGGAAGTTCTTCCTGAGGTTCAGGTGGAATCTCCTTTCCTGCAGCTTGAATCCATTGCTCCTTGTCCTAGTCTCTGGAACAGCGGAAAACAAACCAGCTCCCTCCTCCACATGACATCCCTTCAATTATTTAAACATGGCTATCATGTCCCCTCTTAATTTTCTCTTCTGCAGACTAAACATACCCAGCTCCCTAAGCCATTCCTCATAGGGCATGGCTTCCAGACCCTTCACCATTTTGGTCACCCTCCTCTGGACACAGTCCAGTTTGTCAATATCCTTCATGAAATGAGATGCCCAGAACTGGACATATATTCTAGATGAGCTCTGACCAAAGCAGAATAGCCTTGCTGGACAATAACATTTGGCAAGTTGGAAGGCAGCAGGAAAAGAAAATAATGTTTGGCAAGGTGGAAGGCAGTAGGAAAGTCTGTATCAGAGATGAGTAGACACTCAATCAAGGAAGACACATCCCTGAATCTGCAAGACGTGAGCAGAGTAGTGTCTCTCATCCATAGGGTTGCCATAAGTCAAAGTCAACTTGACAGCAGTTAACAACAAGGTATGAATGACTTTTAATGTCATGCTCTTTGCAAAGCTAGAAGTTTGGGGGGTTGAAGGAAAATTTCTTTGGAGGCAGAATTTTTATTTAGGGAACAATGCTCTCATTTTGCCCTCCCTTCCCATTGCACCACTGTTGGCTGCCAACTTGGAGAGTTTTTAAAGGGGATTAGAGAAGCTCATCAAGGATGTGGCTCCCCATGGCTACAAGTCACGATGTATATGGACAGTATAAGTAAGAGGTTACTGTTGCACTCGTGTCTTGATTGTGGGTTTCCTATGATCAACTCCATAAACAGAGTGCTGTACTAGATACCGTAATCCAATGGACTAATCCAGCACGGGACTTCTTATGCTCTTGTGCTCTTGTGCCATGTCTGGCACTTCAAGACCTCTGTTCTGAGGCTGTTTCTTAATTTCTTAAAAAAAATTAAAAGACTGATGTGAAGGTAGTTATTAATTTCTTCAAAAACTTAACATCCAAGATCCTGCAGTAGAGGATGTCAGAGCTATGCTCCATCTTCCAGTCTGACCCTCCAAACTCACCTTAAAACCCAGCTAGCCACACCAAAGTTGTTTTCCGCTCCTCCAGAGATGAGCCAACAGAGCAGTGGATTCACACTACAGGGAAAGAGATTTCACCTAAACACCAGGAAGAATTTCCTAATGTTAAGAGCCATTAGACAGTGGAATATGCTGCCTTGGAGTATGGTGGAGTCACCTTCTTTGAAGGTTTTTAAACAGAGGCTGGATGGCCATCTGTCAAGAATCCCCACGGTTGATCAGTGGTTAGAGAAAGTCAAAGAAATTGCACAGATGGACAAAATAACTTATAGACTAGAGAATAAGATGGACAGTAAATTCTTTAAAGCTTGGGAATTGTTCACAGCATTTCTCCAAAGCAAAAAAAAATTCCACTAATGGCTTCCATTCCTGATTTTTCAGTACTTTTTGTCTGTGGAATGAGATCCAAATTAGTCTTTCTTGTTTATGTTTCTTATTTTTTCTTACTCTTACTTTTAGTTATAAAGGGGAATATGGCATGCTTTAAAAGTTTAAGTAAATCTCTTTTTTTTTTTCCATTGTTTAATGTATTATTTGAATGTATGCTGGAACCTCTGGGAAATCTGTGGTGGAAGAATGATGAAAAAAAAGATCTGATGTCATTGGTTTTATTGGCAGATGAGGGAAGTGAAGATATACCATTATCACTTCATTTCATAGATTATAAAGATTTTTTTGTTAATAATGTTACTGGTAGTACAACAGCCAGAGGTTGATGTAGAAGGGATTATGCTTAGTTGGCTGAATTCTATATTAGACAGTTAAGATTAATCAGCCCTTTCCCTTTTCTTATAATGGGGAAGTATTACTTTATTACACTTTTGAGACAGCATTAAGGCTGTTATCTTACTCAAGGAAGACGTTCTTTCTTTTTTCTTTTTAAGTTATGCATGTATTAGGCAATTGATGTGTATGTAATAATTGTATGTTGCATATGTGTATATTGTTAGATCATCGTAATTGTAGTAGTTTTGTGTTATTTTTTCTTAGTTCTTCATGGTATATCGTTGTCAGTTTGTGTTTTTTGTCTTATGTTTTTCCTTGTAATGCAGCCATATTACTTCATATTACAGATAAATTTATGTTTATGTTCATGTTAATAAAAAAAATTATAAATATATTTACACACACAAAAAAAAGAATGCTTTGCTACTCCTGCATGGCAGAAGGGTGGACTCGATGGTCATGCTGGTCTCTTCCAGCTCTATGATTCTAGTCTATGATTCTAAGTTCCCTGGCACTGACAATCAGAACATGGATGGATGCAGCATCCAATCCTCTCCTGCCAGCAAGCTGTAGTATGATGAAGAACATGTCCAGAGGAGGGCGGCCAAAATGGTGAAGGGTCTGGAAGCCATGCCCTATGAAGAATGCCTTAGGGAACTGGGTATGTTTAGTCTGCAGAAGAGAAGGTTAAGAGGGGACATGATAGCCATGTTTAAATAGTTGAAGGGATGTCATGTTGAGAAGGGAGTGAGTTTGTTCTCTTTCACTCCAGAGACTAGGACAAGGAGCAATGGATTCAAGCTGCAGGAAAGGAGATTCCACTTGAATCTCAGGAAGAACTTCCTGGCGGTCAGAGCTGTCCGGCAGTGGAATATGCTGCCTGGGAGTGTGGTGGGGTCTCCTTCTTTGGAGGTTTTTAACAGAGGCTGGATGGCCATCTGTTGGTAATGCTTTGATGGGTGTTCCTGCATAGCAGGGGGTTGGACTGGATGGCCCCTGGGGTCTCTTCCAACTCTATGATTCTAAGAGTTGTGATGGACCCCACTGGGGTCCCTTCTTCTATTCCTTGCTCATCCTTGAGCACCCTGCTCACCAGCATGGCAGAGCTCTGTCCCTCAGTGCAATTGGCTGGCCTTAAAGGTGGGTGTCAGAGGCATTTGTGATCAAGTCAATGTTACCATAATCATAAATGGGAATAGGAAATAGTTATGAGGTTATAAGCTTAGCTTACAACACTGTAACTAAGTTTCCAGACCAATTTAAACTGTTTTAACTTTGTGCTTTTAATTGAATTGAATTTTTTGAGGATTTTTTTCCTCTTTTTTTTTTTTTTTGAAAAAGATTTTAGTTTATATGAATTTGTTGATAGAATTCCTGAGTCCTGTGCTGGGAGAAAGGTGGGATAAAAATTAAATAAATAAATCTCTCAAAAGAAGTGTGACTTGAAGGCACACAACAACAAAAACAGCAACAACACCATAGTGGAAAGAGAACATGCTTTCCTCTTATTTTTCCCTCTTATTTTGCAGCATTTTAAAGATCATTGCAGTGAAAATCATCATAATAGGGCAAGAAAGAATCAGATGTTTGAAAATAGATGTTATAAATAGGAAGCTGTCATTGTTCCTTTTTTGAATGATTCGTTTCAGGGCAGTATTTGTTCAAGCCTCAGTTTTAGTTACAATTTGAAAGAATAATGCCATATTTTATCAATTCACATGTAAAATTGCTGATAATTTAATGCAATAACACACACACACACACCATCTGGACCTTTTGCTAAATTCAAAAGCATAAAATAATTCCATATACATTTTCCACATGGAAGCATACTGTTCAAGAAATGAATCTGTAAATTGGAGTTTTGCACAGGCCTGATGAAAACTACAAATGTAGGAAGGGGTGAGAGTTTCATTTTAGTGTAAAATGTGGGGAACAAGACAAAAAATTCTACTGGCAAAGTCTCCAGCATATGGGATGTGATGATGAATGCTCTAAAGACAGCACTGCAGGTGGCGGAAATGGAACAATGTAAAGATTAGATATGCTGGCAAAGTTGACTGCATGTTTATCGAACCCTTCAGCCTATTTGTGTGCCTTTTCCTGTGTATGTGTATGTGTGTTTGTTTGTGTGTGTGTGTGTGTGTGTGTGTGTATTCTTCCTGTGCAAGACAGCTGACAATTTCATCTAGCCCAGCCTTGTGTAATAACACTGCAACACATCAGAGGACATCTGCTATAGATTTTTTTTTAAAAAATGAACGGCATTGAGAACTATCTGCTAAATAGAGAAAAGAAAGTGAGGAAATTAATTCATCAGAGCACAATTAAACCATCCCATCGTTGTTTGGTGGAAACAAAAGAAAGGGCATTCTCAATGGCTCTTCCCAGGTTTTGGAATTCTCAACAAAGGCCATTTCTGCACTAGACTGTTATAATGTTATGATTCCACTTTCAACATCCTATGGAATCCTGGAGTTTGCAGTTTCGGGAACGGCCGGCAGCCTAGTGCAGAAATGGCTTTAGAGAGGGTTGGATGGTCCTGTCTTTGGTCTCCTTAAATTGGCAGATCAAAAGATTTTTGTGCCTTCAGGCTTTTGCAAACTGACTAGGTTGGACTTTTAATGCTGTATGGTTCTGTTTTTAAGGTTTGTATATAGACTTTTAATGCATGTTAATATTTGTTAATGTTTAATGTTTTAATTTCATAAATTGTTCCATTGCTTTTAAATCTTATATTTATACTTTTTATGCTTTTGTATTGTTTTTAATTTGTATTGTGTTAAATACATTGATAACCACCTTGAGTCCCATTACTGGGGGAAAAAGGCAAGATGTAAATGAATAAAATAATCATGAAGCACTTCTAAGACCTGTGGGACATGTTGTCCACTTTGCACTAATTCACAAGTTTGCTTCCAGTATTGATCTACCATTTCTGTTCCTCTTGACTTCCTGACCTGGCAACTGAGTGCAGAGAAGGTGATGTCAGTTTTCTAAAACGCATAAATGAATAGGCCTTGCAAGACAGCTTAGACTTTGCCTACTCTTTGTATAGCTTTTCCCCCTAAAGGCACTTGGAGCAAAACTTCATTCTTTCCTCCATCTCCCTCCTTCTTTGTACTCTACTTCAGGAGAAGAACACAACCACCTCAAATTAGTCATACATTTAAATCAAATAAACCAGTGACAATGACTCTAGTTTAAATTAGCAACAATATAAGTAGCATGTTTTATTTTAGAAAGCAGTGTCCATTGATTGCATGCTAGTATTAGACTTGAAATTTGGTGAATTAACATTTGGTATTGATTAGTTTTTGGGCACTCAGGGCTCATCAAACAACACCTGCTAATAGATCATCAGCTAGGGACAATGGCTGATGCAACCCCTTGCCATGATTTCACATTACCATGACTCAGGCCCTTTTCGCACGTTACCCGTTTGCGCGGCTGAGGGGGGGGCGTCTCACGCGAAAAGCCTCTGTAGGAATGCTGCCGCTTCCCTGCTGCTTCATCCCGCAGCTCGCTTCCTGGTCACGTGACCATCACGCTAGCGCCCTGCCCCTTCCTTCCGCAGTGCATCCTGGGAGCTGTAGGCTGTGCTGGGGGAGGAAGCGCAACCGGCCCGGCTCGTCCGATGCACCGCACGGCAAGTAAGTGCGCGAGGGTCCTGGGAGCATTGCGCAACCATGCAGTATTTTCAGCTTCCAGCCGAAAATAAAAAAATGTGTGCGCGGCCCGCTTTAGGCTCGTGAGCGTCACGTGAATGGGAGTGCGTCGTACAAACTGATGCTCCCATTCACGCAATGCTCAAGGGGCCTTCTCACAACAGAAACTGCGTGCGAAAAGGGCCTCAGCCTTGCTGTCCCCTAGGGATTACATCATGACTTGCCAAGTCATGCCCCAGGTGTATCCCACATGCTCATCAAAAGTATTTTTAACTGGGGCAAATGTCACAGCATTTCTATCCAACATCATGAACCATACAAGGCTAGCAGAAGGAAAGGAGGGAGAATTGGGGATGAGAGGGTTATAGTCACCATTCCTTAAGCAGCAGAGGATCGAAATGAGATGTCTCAGACTGGGGGGTGGAGGGGTCTGAGGGCAGTACAATGAACAAGAATCTCAGGGCCCTCACTCAGGCTAACACACCAACATATGTCCAGAGTACTAAGAAAAAGCCATGGTCTGAACCAAGGTTTAAATAACCGTTTTTCTGCCCTGAAGGAAAATGTGTAACTTGTTCCCTGGAAGAACCAACAAAAGGGGACTGGAAGGTTCTGATTGTCTTTGCAGCAGTTCTGAGGGAAATCACAATACTGTCTTAATGATTGGGAAAGCGAGGGAACAAAAGGACAGTTTCTATGGGAAGAGGTAACACTATGTCAACATTTTAGATGCTCTTTCTAGCAGCTTCGTTTGCTATTATTCCTTACGCTTGGGTACTGCAGAGGACCATCTGAAACTCATCAGGCCGAGCTCTCCAACTGATCTTTCTTGAACTTATGACCTGGCCATGCTGAGGTTCTTTGTCCTAGCTTCAAAGCTTCCAGTCAGAGTCCCTTTTCTTCCCACATAGCTTTCAGCCATAAGCATTATTTCATGCCAATTAAACAGTATTTATAGCCAATCATACTGTATCACAGATTGGAGGTATATGGCTTGGAGCCAGGGTTTAAGTACCATCTCCCACACTGAAGGAAAATGTGCTAATCTCTCTCTGACAGAGTAAACAAAAGGAATCTGGAATGTACTAATGGTCTTAACTTCAAGTGAAAAAGCACTAATGGGAGTTGTGATAGCCTCTTAACATCTAGGCAGGTAAGGGAACAAAGGAGAGTTTCCATGGGAAGAGGTTACGGGTTAATGGCCATCAGTTGCTCCATTAAGGCAATTTCATTCACTATGGTACTTGGAGTTTGGGTCATTGAGGGGATTATCGCAACTCCATCGGTCCTGGGGTTTTCTGACTAATCCTTTTGAACTTATGACTTGGCCATGCTGATGAGATCATCTGTCTTAGCACACAGCTTCCAACAAGAGTCCTTGTCCACAAGCCTTCCAGTCATAGTTGTGTAATTTTTATATTAGAAATGATATTGCCAATTAAATGATATTTCTTTCCAATTAAATTGTATCATGGAGTGGCAGTGTACGTCATAATAACAAAGAAGTAATACCTAGTCTTCTTTGTATATTTATAGATCAATTTTATGTCACCTTCATGGATCCATCCTAAGAAACATGGGCCCTTTCCACACCTTACCAGCACTGGGGTGTGGGGATCGCGTGAACAGCCTCTGCCAAGAGGCTCTCCCTTCCCTGCTGCTTCAGCTCTGCACAAGCTGCCTGCTTGCGCGAGAGCCCCACCTCTTCCTTCCACAGTGCAGCCTGGGACCTTCCCAGGCTGCACTGGGGCAGGAAGCGCGACTGGCCTGGCTCCAGAGGCTCTGCACTCCAGGTAAGTGTGTGTGGGACCCAGGAGCAATGCGCAAGCGCGCACTATTTTCAGCCCCTGCCGGCCCCTGGAGCATTGCGCAATTGTGAGTGCGTCATGCAGATCACTCCTCACAATTGCATGACACTCCAGGCCCTCTTTTGCATGGCAAATGCTGTGTGAAAAGGGCCATGGAGATTGACGTTTGACAAGATGCTTCAAACTCTCAGCTAGAGTGCTTTAGTGCATTCCCTTGTACCCAGGTGCCCTTCCAGCATGCCTACACCATAGGCATGCTGAGGGTTAAGACTTAAACTTTCTTAACCCTCAGCCCTTATTTTCTCAGCAGCCCTTGACCAATCTAATTCAGAGGAGGAGAACAGAGCTCTCTGGCAGAGAATTCTAAATACCTCACCAAACTACAGATTCTCAGATTCCATACAACACAGCCATGCCTTTTAAAGTGCAATCAAAGCACTATAACTGTATAGTGTGTAAAAGACCTTAGAGACAGAAACTCCAAATAAGCACCATTGAATGGAATGGAACTTACTTAATTGATCTATATAGGACTATACTGATCATCTTGACCCAATGTTCTGTTTTTATACGCTCAGGAGATTTTCTTCCTGCACTATTTGTTAATTTTATATTAGAATTTGGGACCTTTTAGGGCTAAAAGGAAGGAAAGAAATGTTTTTTGAATTATAAAGAAAATGGTAAACAAGATGGATAGTTTTCAAACTGTCAAAAACACAGAGGGACAAGTGTCACCGACCATGACTGCCACTTCCTATTTACTGCTGCTCATGCCTTCATTTTTAATGCATTGGTTTTTGACTTATCAGCCCTGTCTCCAGTCTTTCTCAAGAAGAAAAAGGGGTAGGGGTGGTAATAATGGAAGCAATCTTACCAAAGGAAGTCTTTCTAGGCCAGACTATTACAATTCCATTATCCATTATCATTGGTGAAATGATAACCTTACAGCCTGTTAACACAATGCTCCTGGATAAATAGCTTTGTTACATAAATGGACTCACGCTGACAAATAGAAAGTGGATGCAACTTTCACAGATCAGTCAAGGGCAAATGGATGATATCTTGAGAAAGGGAAGATTTCCGAATGACTCCCTTACACCTTCTGTTTCAGAGCTGGGGAACATGTGGTCATCCAGATACTCTTGGTCTGTACTACCCATGATCCTTTGCTGTAGACTAGGCTGATTAGGGCTGATGAAAGTTGTGGTCCACCAAGATCTGTGGCAGCAAATGTTCTGCAGGGCTATTCCAGCACTCTATTAACAGCCACATGACCCTGTATAAAAGAAACAGGGTACATTGGCTAGTGTTCCGTATTGCAGTTACCAATACAGATTCTAGTTACAGACCCGTAAATGCTCTCAATTCATTATGTAGGCATATAACACATCATTAGGTAGACACAGCCCTCCTTTATTACCAGCAGCCCTCAGTCCATTTTAAGAGCCAGCTGGTGGGTTTTGAAAATTGGGTGCAAAGAAGAGAACATTCTTGCCCTCCTCTGGCTAGCAAGGGAGCCTGTGACCATTACAAGCAAGACCCCTGTCACAATTCCTTGTCAACACCTCATTCACTGGTGAGAGGAAGGTGGAAATATCATATTACCTGAATCCCAATCACCAGCTAAATGGACCTCCTTCACTTGAAGTCTGGCTCTTCCAATGGAGGTCAGGCCAGGAGATGTAACTAAGGCCATTTCTGCCCTGCCCTGTTAGTATTCCACTTTCAACATCCTGTGGAATTCTGGGGTTTGTAGTTTGCTGAGGCCAAAGAGCTCTCTGGCTGAGACTTCTAAATATCTCTCTCTAAACTGCAAACCCCAGGATTCCGTAGGATGTTGAAAGTGGAATAATAGCACTATAACCATGTAGTGCAGAAATGGCCATAGTTACATTGCCTTAACTAAGTAGGCAGTATAGAACAAGGCACAGTGAGCAACCAAGATTCTATTTTAAGGCTAGCATAGTGGCACAAGAAGTCCAGAAGAGGAAGCAAAAGTTATGACAGAGTTCTCCTGGTATTTCTTACTCACCATTTTGGATTGGTGTCAGAGCTGCAGTCTGCCCCATCCAGCTGCCGTGGCATAGCCTGGGAAAACCATCAAACAAGGAATACCTCCTTGCAGTGCAACATCCAAAAGACCGCTTACACAGGCATAAACCTCAGTTACCCAAAGCCACTAAGTGGAATCCAGCTAAAGTTCCCATCATCAGAAGCCTCCTGGATATGCAATTGTGTTTTAAAAAAGAAAAAGAAAACATACATGTTGCTGGTAAATTTCTAAAGAGAAATCCAACATTTTTTGCCACCGTTAAAATTTGATGGCAAATTCAGTAGTGCAGCAGTGACAAGAGGAAAACCAGCAGTTTCCAGAAGACAAAATTTGGCCCTGGGCCCAGAGACATTTCCTGCCCCAGTGTTTTTCATTCTGATTGGTAGCAGTTCTATACTCTCTAATTCTCACAATTTAGCAGTGAGAGTCCTTATTAATCCTGTGTCATCCCATTTTTTCAGCTGCTTTTAGAATGTCCCAGTTTCTTCTCTTCTCACTTTCCCCCTTTGTCCTCAACATACTTCATTTGCTGTAAAAGAGATTTAGAATTGTAGAATGATAGATGGGGAAGGGGCCACATAGTCCATTGAGTCCAACTTCATGCTCAGTGCAGGAATCCAGCTAGAGCATCCCCAGCAGGTAGGTGTCTAGCTTCCTTTTGAAGAAACTCCACCACCTCTCAAGACAACTGGTTCCACTGACAAACCACGCTTGCTGTGAAGAAGTTCCTTCCAATGTTCAATTGCAATCTATCCTCCTGTAACTTCAGACCATTAGACTTGAAACAGAGAACAAACCTCTCTGTGCCAGCCCTTTAGATATTTTAGATATTTAAATATTTTAGAAATTTAGATATTTTAGAGGGCAATCATGCCACCCCTCAGCCTTCTTCTCACCAGGCTGAACATATCCAACTCCCTCCACTTTTCCTCATATGTTTTGTTCTCCGTTCCTTTTATGATCCTTGCTGCTCTTCTCTGAACCTGCTCCAGGTTGTCCATATCCTTCCTAAAATAAGGTTCCCAGAACTGAATGTAGTTCTCCAAGCACAAGTGCAGCTTGCATTCAATTAACAGGGAGAGAGGAGAGAATGGGGCAGAACCTACTCTTCCCAGTAGGTTCCCAATCTTTCCTAGCATGCTTATCTTTCCTCAGTGAATGCTTTTGCCATCTTGACCACACTGTGATGTTGCTTGGCTTCCCGCATCCCAATTTTCATCTCTGAAATGTTGGGGGGTTGAATTCTCCAGGGATTCTGGCAGAAGTCCTTTTAAAAGCAGCTGCGAGTAACTGAACCACAAACCTTTTGCATTAAAGCATTGGCTCCACCATAGAAACCCAATCCCTCCCCTAAACACAAGCAGAGCTAAAATTTTGTTGAGTGCAATTTGACAATCAGTGTTGCCAGTAAAGTGCCCTCTTTTGAAACTGTGTGTCTCTGTGCCGAAACTCAACAGCCCAAATGTGCAGAATTTTACAACAGGTATTTGCTCAGCCTGCTGATAGAGCTGCCTCAGTAGGGATTCTGAAGTGTCTTTTAATTTTCATTGTTCAGCTCGGGAAGCAGCGAAATTACATCTGGAAGCCATTTCGCTTCAAATGAAAATGGAAGAGCTTCAGAACTAGAGGAGACAACAGTGTGAGGGGGAAAAGAAAAGAGAATGCGATCAAAGACCGGGAAGAGGGAGAGAGGGTTTTGTTTGTTTGTTTTTAAACACCAGAATGCAAAACATTTTCTTTCTCATTTACATTCTTTCATTTCATTCCTTTTTGTTCCAAATAATAAGTGTCTAGCACTACAATGAGTGCATCAGGTGAAAAAGTAGTTCAGAGCTCAGTCTGAAACAGGGTTACTACAGGGGTCTAAATGCCTAACATTGCAGTGCAAGACACTGAAAATCATTCACATGTAGAACTCTTTATATTTGCTCTGTTCACATTGCCTCAGGCACTTTATTCGGGGGGGGGAGGCACTTCATTCTGTCATTCTCCACTTCCCATAGCTGCAACCCTGCTGTACCAGGAGTGTGTTGCCTCAGTCTGGAAATGGGTGACAGAGTTTACAGGTGGGGAGGGTATTGAAATTTGACTGACCAAATGTAGGAAGCATTTCAGTGAGCCAGGGAGCAAAACAACATCTGTGCTACCAGAGAGCCTCCATGGAAAGCTCTGTGGATGGGAGATTAAAACACAGTGCCCTCAACCATATCAAAAGCCGCAGCTCCTTTGTTCTGGCAGTACTCCTGAAAAGGCACCCAAAACCATGCTAACACTGGGCATGACATAATCATTTCCATTTGCTTTGAGTCCATTGAAAGGAAAATACTGTCTTCCCACCCTGGGTGCAGCATAACTTGGGAAGTAGCAGTCAGTCTTCTATAGACTCTTCCCATAGATTGGTCTATATGTGTTGTGAAGTGCAGTATCTACTGAACCCTCCACTCTTTCCTTATACTTGAACAAATCTTAGGGCCTTTCTACACTACACTGTGATAGTGCTATTATTCCACTTTTAACAACCTGTGGAATTCTGGAGCTCTCTGGCTGAGAATTCTAAATGTCCCTCCCTAAACAACAGACCCCAGGATTCCATAGGGTGTTGAAAGTGGAATAATAGTGCTATAACAGTGTAGTGCAAAAAGGCCCTTAGATAAGCTTTCTCCACCTTTGGTCCCTGAAGATGTTTTGCTCACAACACCCATTAGTCCACTGAAGAGGACAAATGACCAGGGCTGATGTGAGCTATAATTAAATAATTAGGAGACATCCAGGCGAGGAAGGCTTATCTTTGGTTATAATGGGTGAGAGTTGTGCATCCCTCCAGATTTTGTTGGATTGCAACATTCAGTATTCATATTATTGTCTAGGGTTGGTAAGAGTTGCAGTCCAACATAAGACACACAATTCCTACCCTAGAGTTAAACTTGTGAAAGCTTGTCATTGCTATATCCTCCAGCAATTGTCCGACTGTAAGATAAACAGTGATATTTGACCTATTCTAGTCATAATTGTAGCATATCTTCCATTGGAAATCAAATTTTCCTGCAGCAGTGTTAAAGCTTTAAGACTACAATTAAATGTTAACTATATTTCAAAGTATTACTTTTGTAAAAGTATTTTTCAATGAATTTAAATAAACTTATTACTTATGTAAAAAAAAAAGAAATTGTCAAAGCTGCCTTGGGAGTTAATATTGGAAGCAAAGAGGCCTCAACACTTGTATAGAATAATTACCATATTTGCCTGCGTATTAGACATACCAGGTATAAGATGCACCTATTTTCATACTGTATTTTTTAGGGAAAAAATTTTTAGTATCCCGCAGAGGCAAAATGCATAGGAAAGACGTGTGTGTGTGTGTGTGTGTGTGTGTGTGTGTGTGTGAAAGGAACTCCTTTCTCCCTGCTTCCCATTGTTTTGCCTGAGTAGAAAGAACTCCCTGCAAAGGCAAAATGCATAGGAAAGGTGGGGTGTGAAAGGAGCTACTTTTGCCTCCTCCCCATCTTTCCTATGAAGTTTGCATCAGTGGGGAGTTCTCCCCACTTACATAAAATGACAGGAAGTGGGGGTTAAAGAAGCACTTGTGTGAGCATTCCTTTCATCCCCCTCACTTTCCTATGCATTTAGGCACAGCAAGAGTTATCCATATTTGTTGGTGTATAAGATGCACCTGTGAATAGATGCATTTTCAGAATGAATTTTTTTGGGGAAAAGTGTGTCTTCTATGCCAGCACATACAGTAGTAAGAGAGAGTTCTAAAGCACATTCTGCCCTTGTGTTTCACCTCTCCCTTTCTTTCTTTGATCTATGTACCTTTTTGCTTCCTGCCTGCCTGCAAGGTCAATTCCTTCTTTTTCCAAAAGTTAGTTAGTCCTTTTGTCTCCCTTTGGGAAGAGAGTATTCATGAGGCTTCTGCCTCTGGGTGGCTTATATTCACATATGAGGGCCAGCTTTTAGGGGCTTTGCTACTGAAATTTAGGTAATCTTATTTTGTCTGTCTCCTTTCCTATCCCAAGAAGAATTATTGTTAGACAATAAACATATTTTTTCCTTTTTCCTTACAAGAGCATCCCGAGTATTTTCTCCTGTTTACTACTATAAGCTCATATTCTACTGGCTGTGCTGCACTCTGCCTGATATAGATACCAAATACATATTGGCCAGGGCATGTACCAGGGCTGGAAAAATTGTTATTTTTTATCAGAGTTTTCTATTTTTCATTTTTAATCCAGACCCCCATCTTGCTTAAAGTGCAGCTTTTGTTATTCATCTTAGGTTTAGCAATAACTGAAGGCAGGGCTTAGTCAATCAGGGATCACATAGTGGCTGGCATCTTGTTAATGGCATAAGGATGGTTAAGTTTCCCTTAGGCATTTGTGTGTCCTTTTTGGAGCACTGCAGAGGTTTGTGTCTCCTTCCTCCTTCTGCAGCACACAAAGCTCCCCCCGCCACTTACTGTGCATCCCCTAAAGCCCCTCTGCACAGCCATTCTGTACTACACACGAAATATAGGCAGAATCAGAGAAACATCTGGCTATGCTCCTGTAGCCATATGCAAAATTATTACAGCAACACTAAGAGCTCCAGAGCACACTGGTAGATTTCACTGGTGATGTAATCACTCTGAACCTGGCTATAGGAACATAACCAGATGCCCTGTCCCATCCTGCCCATGCCCCATGATGCACAGGTGGGCCATACAGGGCATAGGGTGCTTTAGAGGATGTATAATATGTCATACAGAGGCTGTATGACAGTTCAGCCTAGCATAGGTCCACATGCCAAACTATACCAAGCCATACAAGTTTTCATTCAGTGAATGGGATGATTTCATGATGCTAAACAACCAACTGGATTATTGATTTACTTACTTACTTATTAATTTATTTTGTACTTCATCTCTCACCCAATGCATTCATGCTGGCATTTCTTCTTCCTTCCCTATCATTTTATCCTCACAACAACCCTATGAGATAGGTTTAGGCTGTGAAATAGCCACAAAGTTCTCTTGGGCACTCTTGAGTCAGTCACTACATGAGGATCTGAACCTAGCTCTTCTAGATTTCTAGCTCAACATTACATGTCACTGTGATTCTGAGGAGCTACTGTAGTTCTAAATTTGGATTGGGGAAAACTTTTGCACTGGTTGGATGTAACCTCACCCTCCAAACCTATCCAAAGGACAGGCCATTGTTGCAAAAAAGAACCAAATCCAAACAAATCCATTAAATCAATGTGATTAACCTATGCATTGACCTGCCATTGAGCAACCTGGTCAACAATTGAGACTAGAAACTGGGTTTAAGCTAAAGCACAAAATGTATTGCCTTTGCATTGGCCATAGGAGTGTATGCACACAAACACACACCAAAAAAAAATCATAATGCTAGATAGCCAATTAAATTAATGATTCACTTACATATTAGTTTATTTATCAATTTATCCACAAATACATTATAATTCATTTGACTATCCTGGAACTCTATTTTCTGCATCCAGCTCTAGACATTTTTCCTTTCAATTAAAAATGTATTCACGTCCTTCTGTTATTTTCTATCTGAAATAGCACATAAGGATGAATGTTGTAGGAAAGATTTCATTGCTTTGTGCTGTTTTGTTTAATCTCTGCTCATCAGGACTTAAAACCTGTCCTCAGCTTGTATGCACTGTCAATGCAAAGAATGCAGTCAGTCTCAAACAAGCTGCATTCAGCTGTAATGACAAGCTATGGTTTCTCATTATGAGAAACACATCATGGCAAGTCTCAGGCATGCAGTGTCACTTCCCACAATGGTTGTCATGGCAACATGAGGTCCTGAGCCACGTTAAGGATAGTAGCCTTAGCATGGGTGTTGAAATGCTCCAGAATAATAAATCTCAGATCCACACCAGATCTGCAGATACTCAGGCAAGGAGGCTGATGAGCAACAAAGTAGGTTATTCTTCCTGTTGTGTGCCTTCAAATTATTTCTGACTTATGGTGATTCTAAGGTGCCTATCATGGGGTTTTTTAGGGGTGAGAGTGTGTGATGCACGCAAGATCACCCAGTGAGTTTCCACAACTGAGCAGGAAATCAAACCTTGGGCTCTAGACCATCGTCCAATGGTCCAACCACTACACCACACTGGAAGTATCCCCAACTTCTGTGATCATCTGGCCCAAAATATAAATACACTAGATTGGCATCCAGGTGGATGAGAAGTCTGAGAAGATAGACTTCTTACAGACCACAGACCACAGCAGTTGCTTCTTTTTGGCTCTTTATTCTGGTATTGAATCAAGTACTCAAGGCAATATAATTGAGACAGACTGACTCCATCCTGAATCCATCTTGGTTTTAGTAATATTAGCATGTACAGTCTAATCAAGGATGAAGAAGACACTGTGCAGTACCAAGCTGCCATTCAGTAAGAGCAAAACAAGCAATATTCTACAAAAGCACATGATTGCAAAAAAAGTAAGTAAATTGCGTCATTACAAAATCATGATACACAAAACCCAAGGACACAAAAGCACTAGATGAACACAAAAACACTGAACGAACACTAAATTATATACACAGGTATAAACATGAAGAATGCATGAAAAATGCGAAAACCTATTCAATGTATATGAAACAACATGCTACAAAATTCTGAACCAACAGGAAAAAACAGTACTGTTCTAGAAAATGACACAACTAGATATAGAGTAAGGAGTATGTAAGTAAGGAGGTAGAGTGAGTATCAGTATGTAATCATGGTGGGGTGACCATGGACCACCTTCAAGAAGGAACTAATGTTGTTAGCAGCCATACACCATTATACTTTAATATGGTCTAATTGGCAAATATTAATTGGCATTGAATTAAGTTATATACACTTATGGCTGAAAGGCCATGTGGAGAAGGGACACTAACTGGGAAGATGTGCAAGAGTAGATCATTGATGACCTCAGTATGGCCAGGTCATAGATTTACTGTGGATTAGTTGGGAAAGCCTGACTCAATGACTCTAAGGTAATCCTCTCAATTGCCCACGGAAAACAATAGTCCAGTCAAGATGCAGCAGGCAAGCACCTCTGCTGTGCTCATTTCTTACTGAAACTTTCCCAATCACGTTACCCAACCAAGACATTGAAACAATTAGTCCATTCCAGACCCCTTTTGTTTACTCTGCCAGAAAACAATTAACTCACACCCCTTCAGGGAGGGACATAGAGTATAAAAACCTTCAGTTTTGAGCAGTCAGATGCAGTACCTGAAATACTTAACACCACTATGTGGCTCTGAATCCTGATTTGGTCTGCCCTTAGACGCACAAGTCTAAGCCACTCTGCTGCTTCTTTACTACTCTTCTGGACTGGTAATTATAACTCAAAACCCTCAGCCTCACTATACATAATTTTTCCTCCCTTTATCCTTTGGTTAGCTCTTGTGTGAATGTGTGACTGTTTGTATCTTGTGTGTATGCATGAGTGAATTCCCCTCAATAAAACACATTTTAGTTTGCTTTTGAATCTCTGGCTGGTTCTTTCCTTTGAGGATCTCGTAAATGTTGGTGGAAGATCTAGTTAGGTTACACACACACCCCATTGTAGGTCTCCTAAATTTGAGCTAATTAATTCTCCACCGTCACATGGAGGTACTGGCATTGCGGGTGGATCTCTGAGTCACCCACATTTTAGGGTAACAGTGTAATATCTCTGATAAATCTAATCTTTATCTAGAATGTCAAAGCTTCAACTCATAGTTCACCCTACATGTAAACACTCTTGTCCCTCAGGTCATTTTGTTTTTGTTACTTTCCTGGGACTGAAATTGCATTAAAAAACACAGAAAGATTGGAAAGGCCTAAGAAACTGTGTGACATATGGGTAGTGGCAGGCTCTGTTCTGCTTGGTAGGTCAGACATTCTCTGTGCCTGTACTAAAGAGTCATAGACCTCTGGGGCATCCACTGCTTCTCACAGTGAATTCTTCCAAAGGGCATGAAAGGTAAACACATCACCTTGTAACTCTCTACTGAGACAGGGCTTACCAGCTCAGGTAGTCAGCTTTGCAGAATTCACTCACAGGGATTACTGATTGTTACAGCTGCCAGGTATGGGAGGCCTGGGAATTCCAAACTAACCAACCTTCCGCTTGAAGAATATCAGAGGACAGTCTTCTGTTTGAAGAGATTGTCTGTTAGGGAGAGCACAACAGCTGGCTTTAGTTACAATTTTGTGAAAACCATTGAAGTTCTCAGCCAGAACCCTGTTGCCTTATACAGGCATAAATTGCACTAACCAAGCAGAGTGGTTTTTCTGGACAACGCAGAACAGTCCCACCCAGCTGACAGTGGTGAAACTGGAGTTTCACATGGTGAAACCATTGGTCATGCAGTAGCACTTTAAGGTTTGGAGAGCAGAGTGCAAATGTGCACTGCACTACAGGATGATAGCCACATGCAATGGACTCGAATGTGCAATTCTTGCTCTATATTGCTACCTAGTTTAGGGTTAATGAAACATAATTCCATTGGTGGATATTTATGCTACATTGAACTGATGTAAGATCTTGGTCTTCCTGTCCTTCTGACTTAAGATCGTTTTCTACCATTATGTTCTATCTTCTGCAGCCGTTTGCAAAACATCTTGTGTTGGCTTCTGGTCTGCCAAAGGCAGCAGATTATAATAGAAGTAGAAATACACTCATCTAAATGCCCTCAAGACACCAGATCCTATCTGATCTTGGAAGCTAAGTAGAGTCAGTCCTGGTTAGTATTTGGATAGCTAATGAATACCAGATGCTGTAGACTATATTTCAGCAGAAGGAACTGACAAAACCACCTCTGAGTATTCCTTGTCTAAGAAAACCCTATGAAATGCAAGGCATCACCATGAGCCAACAGACAACTTGAAAGGACATACACACAGAGAAATATACTAAACTTTACTGTCCAATGTGTTGAACACTTTGTTAGCATCTGCATCCAGAAATAAGGTAGAAAATCAGCAGCTGCTTATCAAAATGAATCAACGCTGGGTTCTATTGTAGATTTTAAAGGAGCTGTCCGTGGTGCTGCACACTATAACACAAATAGGATATGTGGGATTCCTTGGGCTTCTCTGCACTACACTGTTATAGTGCTATTATTCCACTTTTAACATCCTATAGAATCCTGGGGTTTTAGAGTGCTCTTTGGCCTCAGTAAACTATAAGCCCCGAATTCCACAGGATGTTGAAAGTAGAACTATACACTATAACAGTGTAGTGCAGAAAGGCCCCTCTTTAAAGCCTGGAATCACTCACGCTCTGGGATCACTCTCACATTTATGATCTATCTTACACCTTCATGGCATCATCATAATTAAAATCACTCTTTTCAGTTGCCTTCTGTTCTTCCTGTTCATTTCTGAGTAGATCTTCTACCTCCCTACCAAGGAGAGATTTCTCTACACAATGTTTGGTTTTATACCTAACTTACAACCTTTTTAGTCTGCCTTTTTTGTTCATGGAATTTCCTTTTGGGGTGGTAATCTTTAAGGGGCCACTATGCTGTTTGTTAATAATTGTTGTCAACCTGGCATCAACTAATAGCAATGCAATGAACAAGAGAATTTCAAGACACCCTGTTATGAATAGCCCTGATAATGGCCGTATCTTTTTGACTGACTCTATCCATCTGTAATGCAGTCTTCCTGTTTTCCTCCTGTCTTCTCCCTTACTAAGTATTCTCATCTTTTCCAGTAAGTTACATCTTCTCATGATATGTCCACGCAATGATAGCTTCAATATAATCATTTTGGTTTCTAGGAAGAGTTCAGGATTTATTTTTTCTAGAACCTACCTATTTGTTTTTCTGGCAGTACCTGGTATCCATAAAAGAATATTTCAGATACATTGATTCTCTTTCTGATGTTGATTCTCTTTCTGGCAGGTTTTTTCATTGTTCAGCTTTTGTAACCATATATAGATAACATGGATGATCTGGAATGCAATATTCAGTTATACATAATTACACTCGGAGATCTTATCTAGTTCTTTAATAGCCATCCTTTCAAATTCTAGCCTTCTGATTTCTTGTCTACAGTCTGCATTTTGATTTATGATTGAGCCATAATACAAAATAATCTTTATTTTGATGCCTTCATTGTCCACTTTACAATTATTTAAATCATTTGTGGTCATTATGTTTTTGTTTTTGTTTTACTGCTCTGCTGCATCCCAGCTTTTGCATTTTCTTCTTTGCCTTTCCTTAACAGTTGTTCCAAGTCTTTGCTATTTCCTAGTGGCATGGTGTCATCTGCATATCTTAAATTATTGATGTCCTGCAATTTTCACACCTCCTTCCAACAAGTCTGATGTAGTTTTATGTAAGATACATTCAGTGTACAATATAAACAGATCAAATGATTAAAAAAAACTAGCCTTGTCTGATCCTCTTGCCAATTGGAAATGTCCTGTTGCCACGTTCCATTCTGACAGTGGCCTCTTGTCCAAAACATGAGTTACACACCAGGACAAATGTTATCGTATGCCCATTTCTTTCAGAGTGATCCATGGTTTTTCATGATATACACAATAAAAACCTTTGCTATCTAATATATAAAAGTCAACTTTTTTTGTCTATGTCAGGTGAAGACCTCATATGATTGGCTGCCTAAGAAGATTATATGGTATGCTGGGGTTTTTAGTTTAGAGATGGGCCTTTAGAATTCTCAGCCAGAGAGCTCTTGGGCTTCAGTCAACTGTGTCTGGCTTGAATAGGCCAGATGCTATGGAGAGGAGGCCTAGCAGCAAGGAGGAGGGCAGTTTATTTCCTCAGGAACCCAACCTCTGTATGTTAATAACTCTGAATACAGATTAGATTGGAGAATATGGGGGAAAGTTACAGGTACTGGACAAGAGAGTTTGGGGAATTAGAGACACAGGATCTCAAATCTTTCTAGCAAGTATTACTTATGAGAAAATAAAATCCCAGGTGACGTTGGGTGTATATGCTAGTAATCTATAAAGCACTGTCTGATCTTCTTCTTCAGCCAAGGGGAAACAGCTAGTCTTGACTTCCAGACAGCCAGTTGTAGCAGATAATAATGGATGCTCATTCAGTCTGACAGTCTCTCAAATTAAACAAAGGAGAGTCAAATCCTTTGGGGGAAAAAATGAAGGCCTTGGCTTAATAGGGGGAGATTTGCACTAATCTCACAAAAGTCTACCATGACTGTCTCACTATCCTGTAAGAGAGAAGGAATATGGAAATACAAGTAAACAAGATGGCGGCTGCCCAGCAGAATGAAACTTTACTCCAAGCAAATGTGACAAGCAGCTTGAAACATTTATATCTAAGGCAGAGACAGTTTAGGTAATGACATTCCAATCAGGCAGATATGTATAATTTCAATTACCTCTGGAACACCACAATTTCTTCGCCAGCACAGTTCAGATATATGAGTCTGGGAAGGATGAACGCTTCTGTGTATAACTGTTTTAATAATTGCCAGTAGACTAATAAATAATGCAAATTGTCTCTTTCCTTGGTAAAAGCAGGAGGAAATGCACAATGTTCTAAAATCTATGTTTAAGCAGGGGAGGGATGGTCATGGTGTAAATATTTGTGCTTTTAATTTAATGCTCTGGTTTTATGAAAGGTCTTGTATTCTGTTAAGTCTCTTGTTTTTTTGAAAGCCGCCTTCAGTTCTTATTTTTCACAGATGATGAACATATTTACATGAAACTGAATCAATACTGGGAACTCTGATTAGATTTGTCACCTCCTATTTTTTGCTTCATTTCCCAACACGATTAATCCATGTATCTGGACAGTTGCCTGCCCAATTTCCAGAGTGAAATTGATTTTCAATATTTTTTTTTCTATAAGCTGCCAGGAGTTTCCCTGTACAAGATGGGGAAGTGCTTTTGATAACTGAGGTTGGTTTTTTTTTTCTTCTCCCTCGTACATTAATGAAAAATCAAGGCACTGAAATCACCTAGTATTTTGGAACACCACCAATGAACACTTTTTTAAAAATAAAAGGACATATTTTAAGGAAATATTTAGCATATCTCAATCATGTTGATTTTAATGGGTGAAATTTAAGGATGTTGTAGTCAGGCTCATGACAGCCATCCTAAATGTACCAGCAAGAGCAGGGATGGGATCATGTGGCCCTCCAGATGTTGTTGGATTACAGCTCCCAGTTGTAATTATGTTCTGTCTTCTGCAGCCAATTGCAAAACAGTCTGTGTTGGCTTCTGGTCAGCCAAAGGCAGCAGATTATAATGGAAGTAGAAATATACTGAGGAGGATCTAAATGCCCTCAAGACACCAGATCCCATCGGATCCTGGAAGCTAAGTAGAGTCAGTCCTGGTTAGTATTTGGATGGGAGATGGCCAGTGAATACCAGGTGCTGTAGGCTATATTTCAGCAGAAGGAACTGACAAAACCACCTCTGGGTATTCCTTGTCTAAGAAAACCCTATGAAATTCAAGGCATCACCATGAGTCAACAGACAATTTGAAAGGAGATACACAGAAAGAAAAATGCTAAACTTTACTGCCCAATGTGTTGAACACTTTATTGGCATCTGCATCCGGAAATAAGGCAGAAAATCAAGAGCAGCTGCTTATCAGAATGAATCAACTCTGGGTTCTATTATAGATTTTAAAGGAGCTGTCTGTGGTGCTGAATGCCATAATGCAAATAGGTTCCATGTGGGGAATTTGTCTGACCTTTCTGCACTACACTTTATAGTGCTATTATTCCACTTTTAATATCCTATGGAATCCTGGGGTTTGCTGTTTAGGGACAGGCAGTTAGAATTCTCAGCCAGAGAGCTCTTTGGCCTCAATGAACTACAAACCCCAGAATTCCACAGGATGTTGAAAGTAGAATAATAGCACTATAACAGTGTAGTGCAGAAAGGACCTGAGACTGGAGACTTCTGAGGAATAATTGAAAACCTGGAGATGTTTCAGATGGAATAAATTAAAAAGGTACATGATAAATGTCTTCATTTTCTCATATGCGGGCTATAGAAGAAGATGCAGACATAGTATCTACTGTTCCAGAGAGCAATGCTAGAATCATGTCCATCAACATTTGAAATATGAAAACCAGGACACATATGTCCAAGAAACACCATAGCACAGTAAAAATGGGGAAAGTTATCAGTCGAGAGGAACACACAAGCTAAGAGAGACTACAGCAGTTTGCTTTTGTCTGAATCTACAGGGAAAGACAAGAGGCCTCCTCTCCTCTTCTTTCCTCTCCCCCCTCTAGTGAATTACTGAGTGCAAATTAGTCTTGCAGCAATGGAAGTAGGCAGAAGACAAAAGGGGAAGAGAGGAAGAGGAGAGTGAAACTGGGACATTTTGAAAGCAGATGGAAAAGTGAGGTGACAAAGGATTTTGGGATTGTCCTTGCCAAAAGGGGACCATAGGTAGGACCAATGGTTAGTGATGGCAATGAAACAGATTTTGCTAAGCCTTATGAGAGAGGTGAAAACCTAAAGTGTTGAGGCTGAATTTGGTCCCATTTAGCCATGTCCCCTTCCTCTCAACAACATCATCTGCTGGTTTTTCCTCCATTTTCTGGGATAGAAATGTCCCTCCTAAAGCTTAGTTAATGACAGTAAGAACTGAGAGCTAAAATAGGTTGGTATTTTTAGGTATTTTTAGTCCCAGATTGACCATTGTTTATTTCATTTATATCCTGCCTCTCTTCCAATATGGTACCCAAAGTGGCTTACTATATAGGTTAAAACAGAACACAGCTAAGAAAAGTTATAGTACAAAAGCGTTTAAGAGAATTAAACAAACCATCCTATTTAAAAAAAACTTGAACTGAAACAGTTTTAAACAACATTTAAAAATATAATGATGAAGATAAGAGTAAAGCAACCATATTCTTCAGTTTGGCAGGGACAGTCCCAATTAATCCTCTTCATCCCACTTTCTCAACTGTTTTTAAAATGCCTTGGTTTCTTGCTCCTCCTCCCACTTTCCCCTTTCATTTTTAGCTTGCTTCAGTTGCTGCAGATTGAGTTCAAAGAGCAACTGTGGTTTACCCTCAGTTAAGACAGCGAAGGGAAGAGGCCCTTCCCTAAACTGCAAATCCCAGGATTCCACAGAATGTTGAAAGGGGAATAATAGCACTATAACAGGCTAGAGTGGAAATGGCCTCAGATGTGTCTAAAAATGGTTTTCTCTCCCTACTCTTTTTTTTATTTTCTTACACTACTTTAATCATATTGAAATAATACTTGTCAGAGTTCTTTTAATTATGAAATGAATTATTAAGATTTATTCCATTGTCTTTTTCTTCAGGTTTATAAGAGTAATGGGAAATTAATATTAAGAACAAAACCAATGTAATGATGAGATCAAATGATTTTGCACTAACCAAAATCTGAAATACACATTGGTGGTGCTTATAATAGGCCAACCAGAAGGTACAAAAATCATTATACTAGCTTTTGGAGTTTGCTGGCTTACTCTTCAGTCAAAATAATAAAATAAAACAAAAAAAGCTAATGCAAGGGAAACAAAAGTGGTCTTGTTGGAGTCACAAAAGCCAGCAGGTCTCAATCTTGTGGTTTTGGGTGTTATGATAGAGGTATTTTCATGTGGGCAGAAAGCTGAGTCTCCACACCTCTTCTCCCAAGAAAAGACTAAGAGCAGCAGAGACAAAGGGTGTCCAAGAAGGCCATAAAACTTCAGTTATCTATTGTAGGCATGAAGTTTCTTCCTTTGAGCTCTGTTCTGACTCTTCCCAGTGAAGCCACAAAGCTCCTATTTTGGCAGAATTCAATGATATTCCTAGGAAGATTCCATGTTACGAGGTTTGAGGATTAATTTGCATATGCAAGGCAACTGGGTCAACGGAAGTCAATTTAGATTACTTTATCTTGTTCTCAAAAATCAAGTCCCAGTAGAAGATGACAAAAAGTCAGCTCTCTTCAGGTGAGGGTTTTTTTGTTTTTGTTTTTGTTGTTTTTTTGTTTTTGTTGTTTTGTTTTTTTGCTTTTGGCTGAGTTGTTTTTGTTGTGTGCCTTCAAGTTTCTGATTTACGGTGATCCTAAGGTGAACCTATCACAGTGTTTTCTGGGCCTGAGAGTGTCTGATGCACCCAAGGTCACCCAGTGGGTTTCCATGACCAAGTGGGGAGCCAAGCCCTGGTCTCCAAGGTTGTAATCCAGTGTTCAAACTAGTATACCACGCTGACTCTCATGGCTAAGTATCATCAGCTCTGAAAAATGCTGGAGTAGTTGTGTTAATTACAGAACAAAACCAAGAATATACATTGATGATATCTTTATTATGTCAACCAAAAGACACGACACCCACCCACTTTTGCTAGCTTTTAAAGTCCACAAGCTTCTTCATTAGTCAAAGACAGTTTAACAAACAGGCATGGAAAACCAAAGTGATGTTGTTGGAGTCACAAAAGCAGGCAGGTCTTTTGTGGATGAGTATGTTTTCCATTCTAATCAGCCATATTATGATAAGGATGTGTTCCCTGGGCATTAAAAAAAATGCTGCAGATTGCAATGCCTGTTTTGTCCATTGTTGAACCAAAATGCAGACTTGCTCTCTGTTTTCCAACTGATCTATCTTCTAACTGAGATAACCATTCCACTCTTATTCTGTTACTGTTGGAATGTAACTTCATTCCACATTCACTGCCTCTCCCTGTAATTCATTCCAGTTTAAATAGATTGCTTTTAGTTATTATTCATTTATTTAGCATATTTATACCCTGCCCTTCAGCCAAAAAGACTCCCAAGGTGGCTTACATATCATTAATTTGACAGTCCTCTGTCTTCAGTCTTACAATGTAATTAAGACATGACACAGAAGGAAGAGAGGACAGCACTGGGGGAAGTATTAAGTCCAGCAGATGCTGGCTGCTCTTCTCACCCACAGAGGCCAGAACAATGGCAGTTGGAACACGGAAGGAGGGTCCAGAGGAACAGAACAACCAGCAGCTGAGGCCAAAACAAAGGGAACAGAATGACATGCAACAATGGCAAGAGGAAGAAGGTCTCAGGTATTCAGCTTGTTTATATGCCAAACGAGCCCTAATGAGAGAACTTACATTGACATCATTAGGCTATAAATAGCAACATCTGGCTCTGCTCAGCAGGGTCAATGATTGCCCTTCTAGGTAGTTGATACTCTGCATCTGTCCTTTGCTTCCTAGCCAAGAACTCTGCCTCCTTTTGGACCTTTGCCTCCTATGTGACTACAATTCTAGTTTGCCCCCTTTGGATTTGGATGTTCTTGGAACTCTGGACTTTTGGCTTGATTTGGATTTGCTTTGGATTGCCCTCTCTCTCTCTCTCTCTCTCATTCCTTGCTGTGAGTAAAAGCCCTGCTTCTACACTCCAATAATTGGTATCAGCTCTGTCTGGCCTGTCAGAGACCATTTCCACACTAGTCTGTTATAGCACTACGATTCCACTTTCAATATTCTATGGAATCCTGGGGTTTGCGGTTTCAGGAGGGGCTAGTGTGGAAAAGACCTGAGACATGGCAGAGGCCAGAGCAAAACTAGCTGCAACCTAAACTGGAGGCCACTCACCATCTACTGGACATGATGGAATTGCGTTTGGCAGTCAGACCATGGAGGGAGGACCTTTCTCCAACTGCCAGTCCAAGGCATGATGGAGCTTTGTCTGCCTGTTCTTCTCTCCCTCAGGAGGCCAGAACAATGGTGGGTAGAACATGGATCTGGGGGGGGGCTTTAATGCTTTTCTTCCCAGCTCTGATAGATTCTTGTCTTTATGTGCATTTATATGCCCTCTTTTTGAAAGATGGAGATAGACACTGTGGGCTAGAATATACAAGAATCGAGTTAGGTTAATTTCTTTTCTCTTGTGCGCAATCTCTGTTGAGGGAATTATTCTACACAGGCAGTTTGGTTCTGATGGCCTCTCAATTTCTGCTTGTATTCATCAGGCAATTGGCCATCGTTGCATCCTTTCTTCATGTGTTTTCTCATGAGGCCCACTCATACACTATCAAAGTCTGCAGTTGGAATCCCATGATTTTAATGAATGTAAATTGTTTCTTTCTTATTTTTAAATGCCAAGGCCCAAGTAGTATTAGATGGGGTTTTGACCAGAACCTGATAGCATGGAAATATCTAGGTTTCCTAGTAATCATTGTGCTGGCTAGAAAATAAATACAGCAGCAACTGTAAGTAGGATACTTTTGCAACCATCCAAATATTGTTGTTCTATGTGCAGTTGCAGCTGATGGTTTCCATGAAAGTACCTATTCTGATGTCATTAAGTGGCATTCTCTTTATTGCTGTGTGCCTTCAAGTCATTTCAAACTTATGGTGGCCCTAAAGTAAATTTACCACTGGGATTTTCCTGCAATTGTTCAGAGTAGGGTCACCAGTTTGCAATTGCTCCACCTCCTGAGATTTGGAGCCATAACCTGAGACTTAGAGGGAGTCCCTGACCTGCTATTATTATTAGTAGTAGCAGTATTAGTACAACTATTACTAATACTAATACTACTAATCCCTCTTTTTCAAGGTGGCTCACAATTTAAAAGAACAATACAATTAAAACCATACAAAAAGTGAACATTAAAACAGAATTAAACTATTTAAAAGTACTAAGCAGTAAAGTACAACAATTCACTCTTAAAAGACTAAAACACAATTTTAAAAGATTTTTTTAAAAAGCTCATCTAAACAGTTCAGTTAAAACAATACAACATCCCCAGCCCATTCTTTTAAAACTTTCTGTTTTCTGCAAAGAATTCCCTGGGGAAAAAAATGTTTTTAAACATTTCAGAAGTCTGAGGACTTTAAGGGCTTAAATTCATAGAATCTTAGGCCTTTTCCGCACCACACTCTTATAGCTCGATGATTCCACTTTCAATGTCCTATGGAATCCTGGGGTTTGCAGTTTCGGGAGGGGCCGGCTGGCCCCTCCCGAAACTGCAAACCCCAGGATTCCATAGGACGTTGAAAGTGGAATCATCGCGCTATAAGAGTGTAGTGCGGAAGAGTTGGAAAGGATTCCAAGGGCCATCCTATGTAACCCTCTATTATGCAGGAATAAATAATGAAAGCATTCCTGAGAACTGGCCTTCCAACCAAAGAAGAAGAGTCTACCACTCTTTCAGTCTATTCCATTGTAGAACAGGTCTTACAGCAAAGACCTTGGTTGGAATCCTGATGGAAACTTAGGTCTTCCCAAGTGGACTTACATATGTGAATTAGAATTGTGCACTTGGGTTACTGTTACGTCTCTACATAGCAGAGCCAGCAAAGTGCCTGATGCACATTGCTGCTCGATGCACAAGAGGACCTAGATGCATTGGTCCCAATGCACATTGCACTCACCTTGATGCACATTAGGTACCAATGCACAGTAGGAGCTTCTTTGAAATTCAGTAAAGGATTTTTTTTAGCACCTCTACTGAATAGCAAGGTACATGTAAAATTACATAATATAACACATGGTATAGGATTTTGGCAACCTATCCTAATGTTTAGGCAAATTTTCTTTTCTTGGAATGTAAACACATTAGTTTGTGTTCTAGTCTCTGGAGCAGCATAGAATCATAGAGCTGGAAGAGACTACAAGGGTCATCCAGTCCAACTCCCCTTCTGCCATGTAGGAATATATAATCAAAGCACTCCTGATAGATGGCCATCCAGCCTCTGTTTATAAACCTCCAAGAAAGAGACTCTACCACACATCAAGGTGGGGTATTCAACTGATGAATTATTCTTACCATTAGGAAATTCTTCCTAATGTTTGGGTGGAATCTCTTTTCCTGTAGTTTGAAGCTATTGCTCTGAGTCCTAGTCACTGGAGCAGCAGAAAACAGACTTGCTCCATCTTCCACAGGACATCCTTCAAACATTTAGGCATGGCTACCATGTCACCTTTTAACCTTCTCTTCTCCAGGCTAAACACACTTTTACCATTTTGGTTGCTCTCCTCTGGAAACCTTCCAGCAGAAAACAAGCTTAGTTCATCTTCTAAAGGTGGCTGTCATATCACCTCTTGGTCTTCTCTTCTCCAAACTAAACATGTGTAGATTTAGCCTCAGATTGTTAGGTATGGAGAAGTTAGTTTGCTGTTTTAAAACAGGTTTACTAAGCACAGTTTAAAACCTTATTCCTCATAAGGCTTTACTGGGGGCCCAAAACTGTACACAGCCTAGAGGTCATGCTTTGCCCACCCCTGTCCTATTAGGTTAATCTATAGATTCATTGGGGCCTTTCCAGCTTTCTTTTTTCAAGGATCAAGACAAAAGCCATTTCCACACTAGCCTGTTATAGCACAGTGATTCCACTTTCAACATCCTCTGGAATCCTGGGGTTTGCAGTTTCGGGAGGGGCCAGTCGGCCCCTCCCGAAACTGCAAACCCCAGGATTCCAGAGGATGTTGAAAGTGGAATCATTGCGCTATAACAGGCTAGTGCAGAAATGGCTAAAGACGAAAGCTTTCCAGTTCAATACCCCAACATTGTGAGTCAATGACTAACTCCTCAGTGTCCTTATGCAACAGATTGGTTCCTGGCTTTTTACCCCTGCTTCAGTTCCATTTATACGAGTTCTAAAAAAACTGTACCATGTGGTGATTATGTCACCAATATCAGTCCACACAAATGAGAGGCTGCAAATAGATAAAGCTGTCACTACCTAAGCAAACACATGATTTGGATTATTCCAGTGTACAAATGCAGGCTGAATCTACATGAGGGCTGTATCCCAGCTCCGTGGCATAATATCCCTTCGTCTTTACATTCACATACTGGTTTTAATTCAAGCTGAAATCAGTTTCAAAAGACAGATTGGACCCCATTACATAGGCACATCAGTGTGAGGGGGTGTTTCTACTGTGTGTATACATTTGCTGTATTGGTTAATGTCTGGTCACGGTGGCACAGCAGCCATGCAGTTTGTTTGTTGCCTTCTTGCAATGCACACACATATTCACATAATCAAATAACCTTTGTTTTCCCTTTGTTCCGACTCCTCACCAGTGCTTCTATAATGTGAAGCCAATAGAGAAGGGGAAGGTGAAATGCTGACCTGCAAATGTGTACATACAAACTCCATGGCCTTGCTTCCCCCGAAAAGCAACATTACCTTTTCTGGATGCCAATACAAACAGCGGAGTTCCCTTCTGTGGAAGGAATGATCAGGTGACGTAGGTGATCATTTGATCTGGGTGACCACCCATTAACCTGAGCTTACCCCCATGCTCATCCCTACCCTTACCCCAAATTCCACCACAACCCAATTTGGGGGTCAAACCACACATGTAAAAAATATTTCTAAAAACAGCAGAGTAAATGAGAGGGTTTTAAAAATCACCTTAAAAGCTCTCAAAAGGAGAGGAACATCATGTGTTCCAAAAGAACTGGGATTGAGATATGAATGCATTATTTAACCTATATAGATTCATCCTCAAATTGTTAGATCTGGAGAAGTTAGTTGGCTATTTTAAAACAGGTTTACCGTACTAAACACAGGTTGCGTTGCTTTGAAGCCAATGACCATGGATCTTGATGGCATGAGACATGCTCCCAATTGCATTTGCACTTGCCTATGGAGCAAAGGAAATGAAGTTATTGAACTCTGGCATCAAAAGCATCTCCAAAAAAGGGGGGAAGGGGGCAGAGTATGCTAACTGTGGCCTCCACTGAGCCGCACTTTTATTTTTATTATGATTAGCCACTTTAAAATGAGGAATAAAAAATGTAATGAGCCACTCAAAAAAAGAAAAAAAAGAAGAAAAGGAATTTTATTTATGCCCCACCTTTCCCTCCCCAACCCAAGGGGGTTTACCAATTAAAATATCATAGCCAAGATCCTTCATCAAAGATGTAGTTATAAATGTATAACTATGTCTCTTTTCCTGACACAACCTCCCTCAAACTTACCTTAACAACCAGCCGTCACAGGCCATTTCCTCACTACTGTTATAGAGCTATTATTCTACTTTCAACATCCTGTGAAATCCTGGGGTTTGCAGTTTAGGGAGAGACATTTAGAATTCTCAGCCAGAAAGTTTTTTGGCCTCAGTGAACCACAAACCCCAGAATTCCACAGGATGTTGAAAGTGGAATAATAGCACTATAACAATGTAGTGCGGAAATGGCCATAGTAATCAATGATGGTCTGTTCTGCTGGCAAACAGTGGGCAGCAGAATAACATTTCAACCCCCTCCTGCCAGCAATTTGTGGTGTGACAATCAGAAGCAACACCTGTCACCAATCTTTACTGCAGCACAGATTGCTAGGGGAGAGAGCTGGAAACACCATTCTACCGTACTCTGATAGCCAGCAGAACAGACTCCCATTGCTGCTGCTTGATAAGGTAGGTGAAGAGCATTTGTGATTGTGGCAATCATGCCACATTGTCAAGACGATTATCGACCAGTCACAAATGTGTAAGTCAAGCTTACGTAACTGTTCAACGGGATGCCAGCCGATATAGTTAAAACTTACCAAAAAATCAGCATTAAAATGCAACTCATATAGCAAGAACATTTAAAAACAATTTAAAGCATACCATTAAAAAGGATGAAAATCAGTTTTAAAACAGTACTATCTTTTAAAAAATAAAATAGCCTCCTCATCCTCCCACCCAGCCAGCTTTTTAAAGACTTTCAGTTCTCAAAAGCATGCTGCAATTAAAAAAAAAAAGTCCTTACCTACTAATGGAAGCTTGAAGGGCAGGAGGCATTCTAGCTTCCCTAGGAAAGGAGTTCTAGAACCTGCAGCGGTCACCCAGAAGGCCTTATTTTACCTATTTACCATTTTGATTTGTTAACAATGTGAATGCAGCCTGATTAATTTCCACCTTCCAGCAAATGGCTGGTTAACAAAAAGAAAGTTTCCAAGGAAAATGGCTATCCTGATAGAAGATGCACTTTCATTAAAAAAAAAAAATCAAATAGTTTTTTTATGAATAGGGCTTTTTATGAATGCATAGTGAAGTGAGTGAAAGGGGAGGAAGTGACGGGCAGGAAGTCCTGAAAGACAGAGAGCCATGATTTCTCTTCGCCATAGAAATCTTGGTTTCTCAGCCTCAAAGCCACATGCAACTATGAGGATAGGTATTTTGCTCTTTTTTTCCCCCCAAAATGAAAAATCTACTGCCAAAAGGAGGGAGAGATTGAGAGCCATTTCAGGAAGGAAGTGCTCTAGATAGCTTAAAACACAGAATGGTGTGAAATCATGACTGTGCAATAACAGACTGAAAATGCTTAAGTTTGTCAAACTTTTCCAAAAAGGCAGCATACTCTCCCTAAGGGGAAAAGGTACGTTCCAGTTAATGTTTCACTCATGCATAAGATCCTCTATGGAAGCAGTTGGACAGTTTTGTAGAAAGTCTGCATTCAGGTCAGCATTGTAGAGAAGTTTCACCTGTAGTGCCCTTGTGCATGGAGCTGCATTTCCACATGCACATGGAGTTGTGAATTTTCTTGCATACATGGTAGTACATGTGCATGTTGTTTGGTCGAGCAATGTTGCCATTGAACACAAGGCTGGCATCTTGCTGCTGACACAGAATTGTACAACAGGCTCAACGGATAGTTTTCATGCGTAGACTTATACTATGCAACGTCCAGCTAAGGTCTTGGCCATTAACATGCAGCCATCAACTGTGTCCCACTAACGGAAGCACGGGAGGACATGGGACAGGACTTTCTCAGCTGTTGTTCCCCAGTTGTGGAATGTCCTTCCCTTGGCAGTCCAACTGGCACCAACACTGGTTTCTTTCCTTTGCCAAGCCCAAAGCATTGCTTTTAATCAAAGCCTTTGGGGATTAATTCATTTCGAAGCAGACACGTACATGATTTTAAATTGTTGTAACTTTAAAAGTGGTTTTAACCATTGCTATGTTTAATATGTTTTAACTCACTCCAATTATTTTATGTTGCTAATTTGGAAGTCTTTTAAATGGTTCATATTGGACACCACTTTGAGATCCTCTGATAAAGGGCAAGATAGAAGTATTATATATACATATATACATCCATATATAAACTGAAGAGACAGGTTTTCAATAGGCTTAAGTATACCTCCTACCTCTTTCCTCAAATTCAGACAACAGCTATGCAGATGCACAATGAATTTCAATTTCTTGACAGGTAAACAGCTATAAGTACAGTTAGATGTACAGTAGTCCAATTTTTTTTACAGCTTTTACAGTGGCTGGAATCTCATTGGCCACCTACACTGGTGTAAATACCATTAGTACATAGTGGCACTTTGTAAGGGTTATGTAAGGATCAGATCCCAATCAGGTTGGTGTGGTAGGGATATTTTACTTATTTATTTTATTACATTTATACCATACCTTTCTCCCAAATGGGATCCAAGGTGGCAGAAGATGGTGAAGCAACGCCACCCACCGTTCTCTTGATTGCACAATCGTATGATCCATTGCAACTCCAGGGTTGTGCAACCTCTGGCTGACCTCTAAGGTATGCAACTTCTGAAGGAAGTTCTTGTCCATTGGCCATTAACCAAGATATGACATTGGGCTGCATAGCGTAAATCAGAAGGCTGATTGTGCTATGCAATCCTTGTGCTGAATGACAAATTTGCACATCTGGATATGCAGCTCATCCACAATAGCACCTCATGCACATCTCCACTTCCACAACCTTGAACTGCATGCAGATGTGTCACAGCAGACAAAAATGTCCAGCCACTTTGCACAATGGTACAAAGGGGTGTATAATTTTATACAGGGAAGTGTACAATTTTGTACAAAGCAGTGTACAATTTCCCCACTAGGGGAAATTACACTTGTGTTAAGACATCTAGAGGATTCCAGCCATTCTTTTTCTCTGTTTCCTGACACAATAATTCTGCTTCTAGCCATGGCGAGTTCAGAACAAGAAGAAGCTCCAAGGAAAAGGACATCCATGAAGGATTTTCTGTTTGCAGCTAACCCTTAAGCAACTAGCACAAAAATATTCTTCAATCGCTCTACAAACAAAAATTGACCATTACAATGAAAACTGTCAAAAGGCTGCTAATAAGGCTTTTAAACAATCCAGATACCTTTGATTCAAGTGACAAGATTGCATTGGTTGCTAAGAAACAGGCTTCCATCTATAATTGCAGCTGATCTAGGCGTTGATGCCTTGTCACAGCCAAACAAAAGTTTCCTTAGGAACACAGCCCAGTCATCCTGTCTTATTGAGCTCAAAAATCATATCCTAATGTAACAGATTGGAAGAAAAATTGCTCAGATCACCAATAGATGTTGACCTTAGTGGCTTTTCATTTCCATGGCAGTGGGATGGTGGATCCACTATGGGTTTTAACCTGAGCTTTAAAGGATTGGTCCAGCCTCCAACCTATTGGGATGGGATCAGGATTCAGAACCTTGTATAGTTCCTTTAGTTGCTTTCTTAAAGGATATGCTTTAAAAACAGGAGTGGGAAATGTGCACATGAGACCCTGAGTGCATACCCTCCAACATTTCATAGATGAAAACCAGGTGATGTGTGGCTGAATATCAGCTGCAGCACTTTGGAACTGCTGAAGTTTCCAACAGTTTCCAAAGACATCTCCTCGTAGAAAGCATTACAGTAATCCAACCAGGAAATAATTAGGGCATGTCTCACCGTAGCCAAATCTGACATCCCTAGGAAAATTATTACTACTATTATTATTATTATTATTATTATTATTATTATTATTATTAACCCCAGAACGTGGATAACCCAGGTGCCATCCGCAATGCTGGTACTTCTGTGAAATGGTGGGGAATATTAACTCAAAAAGAAGGCGTGCAAGAGGGGGTAACCTTATGATCTTTTACACCTATGCTTACCAGTACTAGTGCAAGAAAAAAACAGCAAGAGATCCAAAGTAAGCTTCTCTTGGATCACACACACACACACATGATTCAAGCAGTCATGCAGTCAGTCACACAAGGCTAACTGAAGGAAAAGGGAGGAAAGTTTTAGCTAGTGAGATTTTAGGGCAAAATGGATGATAATTACCAATGCAGAAGAGCAATGAAGAAACAGCGATATGGCAAACATGCTAATGGCTTTCTGGCAGAATAAACAATGGAGTCTGGAGAGTGGACAATGAGGTCCAAAATGAGCTAAAGGCCTTATTATTAGGAGAAAGGGGGCTAATGGTAGCCTTGATAGCTCTTTTAATTGTTAGACAGGTATGGAGACCAAAGGAAAGCTTGTTTAGTCAGAGGGAGAGGAGTTAATATAATCAGCTATCCTGTGGGAACATCTCAAACTCCATTGTCTCTTAAAAAGTTGAGTCATCGGAGGCTAACTACAAGCTCATTATCACTGGAGTTTCCTGGTGCTATCCTGACTACGACCTGGCTACACCTTGAGTCTCTTCTGACCTGATTTTGCAACACACATGTGCGGTCAGCTTTTCATCTTAGCCGACATGGCCATGTAGCCATAGCAGGGCATAATTTATATTTATGCCAGTTAATAAATTTTGCTATTTAAATTTTATCAAAGCACAGGGTGTACAGCCTGCTACCTAGTAGCAGCAGCAGCAGCAGTAGTATTCTTTTTCTTAGCTTGGGATTTAAAATTCACAAAATACGAAAGCTCAAAGATGATTAAACTATCAAAAATTAAAACCAGTTAAAGACAGAAGCCATTTTTTAAAAAATCAGCACCACAAAATTAACAGAAAGTCTACCACATTGTTCACTGTAGAGACTGCATTGAAGCAGAAAGATCTTCACTTGTTTGTGGAAAAACAGAAGAGAAGGTGATCATCTAACTTCTCTGGGAAAGGAGTCCTAGAGTCTGGAGGCAGTCACTGAGAAGTCCCTCTACGGTGTTTTCCCCCAAGTATATTGTGAGGGTGATGGGACAGAGAGAAGGGTCTCCCCAGCAGATCTCAAAACATGGGCAGATTCACAAGAGAGAATGTAGTTCTACAAATAACCCAGACTTTAGCTGCATGGGGTTTTGTAGGACAAAAGCAGCACTTTGAATTGTGCCCAGAAACAGAGTGGCAGCCAATGGAGCTATTGCAACAGGGGAGTCATATGCTCCCTGTATCCAGACCTAGCTAACACTGTCTGCAGCTCTTTTTGGACCAGCTAGTTTCCAAGCACTCTTCAAAGGCAGCCCCACATAGATCAAATTAGATTAATCCAACTGAGATGTAGCTATGGCCAGATCTGATGTCTTAAGGAAGAGGTATAGCTAGCATACACCAATTCAATTGTCCAAATGCTCACATGGCCACCACCAAAACCTGAGCTTCCAGGCTCAACGTTGAATCCAGGAGCACACCCAAGCTGCCGGCCTGCATCTTCACGGAGAATGTAACCTCATCCAACAGAGGCTGAATCACTGTTCACCATTGACAAGCACTAAAAGCAGTTTTAAAATACAGTCATTCCACCACATTTGCTAGGGTTAGGGGCACAGGACCCCCATGAAAGTGAAAAAAAATGTGAATAACTCTAGGGCCTCCCAAACCATATTTAACACATTAATAAAAGTATGATCACCATATTCAACCCACTTTGATTCCTTTGAGGCTTCAGGGTTTTTCACAAGGCAGAAGTGGGTGGCTGGTGGGGCTTACTGCCACCTCCACTACTGTCTCATACCATTTTTAATAGGGACTTACTAGCCTTGTTTGCAGTTTCTCCGTTTCACAAGGCTTGCAGTCCCTATTAAAAAGGGCATAGGACAACAGCAGAGCTGACAGCAAATACCGGTAATCCACAAATAATCACATCTGCAAAAGTGAAACCTGCAAATGTGGAGGACTAACTGTGGGGCAATTAAACACAGCACAGCATCTTATTAGAAGGCCTTTCTTCAAAAGAAAAGAAAAGAAAAGAAAAGAAAAGAAAAGAAAAGAAAAGAAAAGCATTCAGCCTGCCTGAAGTCTTTGCCCAACAATGAAAGCATAGCAAGGAGGAGGCTGTTTCAGCCACTCTAAGAAAGATGTTTCAGAGCCTAAGGAAAGCCACTGACAAGCCCTGTCTCATATCCCCTACAGATGAACCTGTCAGAGTACTGAACCACTGGTCACTGACTTCTAAGCAGATGTGGATAGGGCTCCACCATTAGAGTGGACTACCATACTTAAGGTGAGGTGTGCATTACTGCATTTATAGAACTGACATTTCTATCTTTCCTGTCCTCACCCTCTCTATATATAAGCAGAAACTGTAAAGTCCTTGGGAGCAGGAATATCTCTGTTTCTTGAAATGTCACTCTGGAAAATGCTATGTACAGAAATGTCAGCCTGTAAACTGCTAGGTAAAGTGCTACATAAATCAATAGCAAGAACAGAAAAGCAAAAGGGGAAAAAAACCTTCAAAATGTATCTTTAATTAATTACTCAGATTAAGATGGGAATTCAGTTGTCTAGTCCTAACTAGAGTAGATCTATTCAATCAGCTGTTAAATGATGAGTCAACACATCCATAAATGTCATTGATTCAATGGCTTTATCTGATCCCATTGCCATTTAAACCTCACCACCAGTGTGGTATGGCAGGGCTTTCCTTTCTTTTTAGTCAACAAACCCTCTGGCATCTTGCAGACATTTAAAAAAAATAAGCCAAAATATTACCTTGCTCTTTAGCATCCCAGCTCTTAAATATTGCAAGCCTCATCTCCTGCACAGCTGCAGTTTTATACGTGTAGGTATGACCAGAATTTCCTAGCTGCCTTCTGAGACAAGAGCATTTTCATTACCCAGCTCTGTGCTGGACCTATTTAGTCTGCAACAGCCATGTCATTCTAAGGAAGAGCCCAAGAGGAATTCTGCTGGGTTAGATCAAAGCCTGTCAAGTTTATTCTGTCTGTTGTAACTTAAACACTTAGCTGGGGAATTGTTCCTTGCTTAAAGACAAAGGGCAGGGGGACACAACTGTCATATAAGTTCAGAATATACTTTAGCAGCTGAGGTTTACATGTAGCATCAGTCTCTGCCCTGCATGATGCTTTAATGTTCAGTGGCACACACTCACCGAGATGCATGCCAAGGTCTGAATGAGCATGTACAACAGACTGCAGTGGTTTGAGTGTTGGAGTAGAACTTTGGAAGATTTAGGATACAAACCCCTGCTCAGACATTGAAACCCCACCTGGGTGACCTTGGTCAAGTCACACTCTCTCAGCCTCAGAGGAAGTGAAAGGCAAAACCCCTCTGAAGAAATATTGCCAAGAAAACCTAGCGATGACTCTTCACCTTAGGGTTGCCGTAAGTCAGAAATGACTTGAAGGCACTTCAAAACAACAACGATAACAACCTACTGTGGGATTTAATTTCCCTAGGAAGACAACTAAAGCCCAAAGACTTAGAACACCAGCTATTCCCACACTGAGAAGCCAAAAAAATTCGGGACAGAAAGTGGACGGAGATCTTGATTGACCAATATATATGTTTCATATATTGATCCTTTGTACCAATAAATGAGAATAATGGGAGCTATTGCTGCCCAACCCTGGAATAACGAGACTAAACACACAACATTGCGGTAATAAGGGCACTTTATTTGACCTATTTATTTACATTGTATTGGCCTGGTTATGAGCAAGATAGGGGAGCAACCTGATTTGGGACCAGGTGAGGCCAAGAGTCACCTCCTGTGACCACCTCATCAGCTTTCCCTTGGGTGACGCACCTAAGCCCCGAGGGCAATTCATTCATTCTGGGTTGTTCCCCAGGCGTCCTTAGTTGGAAGGCCAACCAGTAGGCTCCCACAGAAGTCCCAGGACCCTACATATGAGAGCTCATGTTCTGGGCAAGCCTCAAGAGTAGCCTCTTTTTCTACCTCCTGAGTCCCAGGACCTTAAAGGGGAGGTCACAGAGCATTACCCAACACCTGAATGGGGTGCCAAACATGTACACTGGAGACTTATCTCCTCCCCTGCTACCTACCAGGTGGTACCCTATTTATCAACACTACCTGAGCCAGTTGCCCATTTCACTCAACACAGTATAGGGTAGAAGGGGAAAAAAGCCCTGCTAAACAAGGGGAGAAAAATATTCGTACCTGGCCCCAGGGCAACCAGATGACTCTCATACTGCTTGAGGGCGGGAGGGTGGGCTGCACAGCGTTGAACTGAGTGAGGCCAAACGGAGGGCATGCTGGCATTATATAGCCACTCACTCACCCTTGCCACATGATCTACCCCAGCAATCAAGCTAAATGGAAGGCATTCTGGTCTCTTCCAAGGAGGGCACCAAATACTACCTTCCCCCTCAGTGCCACAGCCACAAGGGTCCAGGTAGGTACTGTGCTGGAATTAGACATCAGTGGTTCAGAAGTATTCATCAGTACTTTCAATGTACCACTTGATTCACTGGGATTGCAGGAACAGCCTCTGAGCTTTCCCCATCACACAATGGGACAATAATCTGGCACACAGTGGGTTGCACAATGCCGGCATTCAACACAAGGGTGCTATAGCACAGATGCCAGGCAACTGTGTGAGTGTAGCTCTACACTGTGTAAGTGCGATGTATGATCTTGGCCAATGCCTTCTCCAAAGTGCCTTGTGTCACCCAGCCTTCCCCAAGGAAGATCCCCAAACTCACGCAGGCTCATCCAGCAGCATGATTAGATTCCAGTGGGAAGCGGGAGGCAGAAAAGTCCTATTTTGTAAGGAGAGTTTGCGCATGGAAGCTGGGATCCCATCCATTTTAATGAACTGCTACCCTAGAGTGAGCATCTCCTGAATGGCTCATCAGGGAGGCAAAAGAACTACTGGCAATCTTTCTTTGCTGTGAATGAAGAGTGTTTGGCTTTTGAGAGGAAGAAAAATGTTTTCAGACAGTACAGCACAGCTCTTCCACCTTCTCATTATCCTGCCGTACTTTCTGAGGAACATTGCCTTATCTGGAAAAAGCCCATGTGAACCAATTAAAAGAAGAGGAGGCATTGACTGAGCAACCTGACTCAGGTGCATAATGGAAGTTCACCATTTGCTTGGTAAATTGAAAATGGCCTGCTGAGTGGGGAAAGCTTCCTAATAACAATCAGCTGCTCTTAGTAAATGTTTGTTAATTGTTTTGTTTTGTTTCAGCAAGTTCAAAGGAACTTAAAAGTAGGGATGGAAAAGACAATTACAAGAATTAGGTTTTTTAAAATGGGTTTACCCAATATGTGGTCGATACGATTATCAACAAAAATGGGTTTATATCTTGTCATAGGCCATTTGCGCACTACACTATTATAGTGCTATTATTCCACCCTCAACATCCTGTGGAATTCTGGGGTTTGTAGTTTCCTGAGGCCAAAGAGCTCTCTGGCAGAGAATTCTAAAGGCTCCTCCCTAAACTGCAAACCCCAGGATGCCATAGGAGATTGAAAGTGGAATAATAGCACTATAATAGTATAGTGCAGAAATGGCCATAGAATCATAGAGCAGGAAGAGACCACAAGAGCCATCCAGTCCAACCTCCTGCCATTAAAGCGTTCCTGATGGATGGTCATCCAGGCTCTGTTTCAAAACTTCCAAAGGAGAGTCCACCACATTCCGAGGCAGCATATTCCACTGTCAAATTGCTCTTACAGTCAGGAAGTTCTTCCTAATGCTTAGATGGAACTCTTTTCCTGAAGTTTGAAGCCACTGCTCCATATCCTAGTCTCTACAGCAACAGAAAAAGGCTTGTTCCATCTCCCATATTGTATCCCTTCAAATATTTAAACATAGCTGTCATGTCACCTCTTAACCTTCTCTTCTGTAGGCTAAATATATCCAGCTCCCCAAGCCAGTCCTCATAGGGTCTTTGACCATTTGGTTGCCCTTCTCTGGACACATTCCAGCTTGCCAGCACCACTGGGACACAGTATTCCAGGTGGGTTCTGACCAAAGTAGGATAGAGTGGTACTATCACTTCCATTGACCTAAATGCTATACTCCTATTGTGGCTTTCAAAATCCATTGGAAGCTGAAAACATTTGATTCTGAGTGCCTCATCTTAGGTAGGATATAGATAAGTTAGAGCAGATTCAGGGAATTTCAGCAAGGATGATAAGAGGTATGGAAAACAAAACACATGAAGAAAGTTTTCATGTCAGTTAGGCAGTGAATTGACTCCATTCTTTGCACCAGACTTTGTTATCTGTCATGTACAAGATAATTCCAGTCCCAGAAAATAAGCTTAGAAGTTTGCAAAGCTTTATTCAGGAACAATACAGTAACAGCTGCACATTCAGGCCACTGCCAAGACTAAAAGCCCTATTGGAATTACAATGTCTTATAAACAATAACATTACACATTTGCATGAGCAAGGCCCTTATTTGCCAGCTAATTAAAATACTTCATTTCCCAGGCTGGCTTCCTGCCCCCCAGTAACCTGAATCTGGGTTTGCCTTTGTTCTCCTCTTATCAAGGTTCATTTGAACAACAGACTCTCATTCAGTTTCCATCATCACTTTCCAACCCCATGTACTAGGCATCAAACAACAAAGCACTACAAGTATTACATGGCATCAAACAGCAAATAACCTGATATGTATGGTGAACTATAGAGTAATATATGATAGCAAACCTCAAAACACTCCATGTCATTAGGATGGTGTTAGGATGTCATGGCAGGGAAAGTGAAGCCGCACTGACTTTATCTGATGTTCTGAACTGATTTTAGGGATAGTGCTCAGTACCTTGGATAGCAACATTAAAGTTCAGGACCAAAACCTGCCCTTCTAGCATGGAAACCCTTCTGCTGGTCACTTTCTCTTTCTGTCCTTTTCTGTCTAACCCAGATACATATATATGCCCTTGAACATTATCCGCTTCTTTTGCTACTTGTTCATGGAAAAATAGTATTTTTTTTAAAAAAAAAAACCCTTCAGTCTCTATTCACATGTGGGGTTTTTTCCTGCTCATAGTAAATGGTTTTAGAATTCTTGGCTCAGAAATTTCTGTAGCTTTTCTTTTACACGGGGCTGTACAGCAATAGCAATAGCATGTATATTTCTATACCGATTATCAGCTAAATGCTTTCTAAGCAGTTTACAATGTGTTAGCTAATTGCCCCCAATAAGCTGGGTACTCATTTTACCGACCTGCGGAAGGATGGAAGGCTGAGTCAACCTGGAGCCCAGCAAGATTGTAGCTGCAGTACCAGCATTTTATCACTGCACCACCAGGGCTCTACAGGTATGCACAAATATAATAATGTTCTTGCGGAATGGGATGTCATGCATTTATGTGTTATCTCCTTTTGAAACAGTCCTCTGAAGAAGCAAGTGTCAAGTAGTGAGTTGAGTGTTAGACTGGGTCTCTGGAAGACCCAAATCCCTGCTACTCCCTGGAACTGAATAACCTTTGAGAAGTCATACTTGTTCACCCTTGGAAGAAAGCAATGAGAAATCCCTTCTGAACAAACCATGTGGAAAAGACCCTATGGTCAGGTTGCCATAAACTAGAAATGACTTGAAGACATCCAAGAACAGCCTTGAAGAAGATCTTAAGATCATCCATGGCCCAAAATGCATCAGGCTTGTTAACTAATAAAAGACCTTCTTTTCAGCATCATCAGTCACGTTTCTTCTTCCTCATGTGCCTTCCTGTTGAGATACCAACACCATCAGAGTCCTCCAAACAGCAATAGCTGAGCAGTGGCTACTGCTTCATATGATAAAATACAGTCTCATGGAGGTTAACAGGGAGGTTATCACTGATCATCTTTTGCTGAGGATGTTTCTGCCCTTTACTGACCTCCCTTTTAATTTCCTCCTTCTCCCCCAAACCTGCATGTTCACAGGCAACAAATGAGGAAGCAGTGCTGACAAACAGTCATTTCCAAATGCCGCATTTCTCATTTATGAGATTGCCCCCCAAAGCTGATGGCTTTTCCAAGAGATAAAAAAAATAATACTAGCATGGACTTTTTATTACTCGTCACAGCAGTGAGAAGCTGGACAGATTGGCCCGAGCATCTCCCACATCCTTTGCCAATGCAGACAACACAGCTACAAAATGTTTTCTGCTGCTTGGCACTGCCCAGATTTAAATGACTCTGATAATTGGTTTGAGGGAAGAAAGCATTTTGCTGCCTTCATTTGGCTGATGTCACAGTCGTATAGATTTAATGGGGAGAAAACAAGCCAATGTGTGATCCAATGAGAATACCAACCAAAAAAATGGAAGCAACAAACATCTATTTAAAAAAAAAGCTTACTTTACTACAGAGAGTTGGGTAATTTTTAAGGGAAAATTAGACCAGAGTGGGCAATTGTCAAGTATTAAAGAGTTGTATTGGATCTACAGAGGGTTTTGGAAAGCCACATATCACCCCCAATCCTATCCACTTAGCCCTTCAGAATCAAAAGGAGGCAATCGTAATGAAAACACTAAGGTGGCTGAATGCACAAGTTTTAAGGTGACTGAATGCACAGAGTTTTAAGAGCTAAACAGTCAGAGCGCTGTCTGTGAATGTGCAATTCTTTCAGTGTCATATTCTCTGACATCGACATTTTTGAATTATAAGTTCTTTTAATCCCAAATGTCTGAGAACTGTTAATGATAATAAACCAAAACAAATCTGTCACACTCCAAGAAATATAGTATGTATGTATGTATGTATGTATGTAAGTATACATACATATACGCATATACACACACACACACACACACACACAGCCCTGGTGGCGCAGTGGTTAAATGCCAGTACTGCAAGCCACAAGGTTGTGAGTTTGATCCTGCCCGGCTCCAAGGTTGACTCAGCCTTCCATCCTTTCGCAGGTCGGTAAAATGAGTACCCAGCTTGTTGGGGGCATGTATAGAACTGTTTCGAAATACATACTATTTGTAAGTTGTTCGCCGCCTCGATCCATATGGAGAGGCAAGATACAAATAAATAAAATTAAAAATTAAAATTAAAAAAAAATATGTAAATTTACATACGTGTGTGTGTGTGTGTGTGAATACTATTCACATCTTTACATATGAAACTTACCTCTTTACCCTCCATGTGATTAAATGTTTGTCTTTCTCTTTGGACCCATTCCTTAGCGTCTTCCACCTGATTTCTAGTTTATCCTCTCAGTTCTTCTTGCCTACTGCAGCTTCTCCAAACCATTCCTTTCAGGTTTCTGCTTACAACACCAATTATCCCCAGGCACTGTGGCCAATGAGCAGGGATGATGGGAATTGTAGGCCAAATCATCTAATGGAACATGTTTTGGGAAAGACTAAGCTTGAAATGCGCACGTTTCTGTACATCCAGAGAGTGGAATCTGAAGCCCTCCAGAAGTTGCTGGACTTCTATCCCATCGACCAGCATTGTCATTGGTGAGGTATGATCAAACTTGTAGTTCAAGCAGCTTCCGGAGACTTGTGTGTTCCACTCCCAGTCTTATATTCTATACTCCCTAATCTTGTTTCTCCCTCCTTCCTTCTATTCTCTCCAGCATTTAAGCTCTAGGCTCTTAGGGAACAGAGACTGATCAATGCTGCCTAAGTGACTCTGTAAAGTGCCACATAAACTGATGGCACAGTGTATTTATTTATTAATACTAATTATGAGTCTTGTTTTAAAAGACAATTTTGTTGATAAATTAACAGAACTGTGGAGCAAGAGAGCAACATTGTGAGGCATAAAATTAGCCCATCCTGGGGAAGGAGAAAAGTAACATGTGGAAACAAGGTTTCATAGAATCATAGAATGATAGAATTAGAAGAAACCACAAGGGCCATTCAGTCCAACCCCTGCCATGCAGGAATACACAATCAAAGCATTCCCAACAGATGGCCATCCAGACTCTCTTTAAAAACTTCCAAAGAAGGAGACTCCACCACACTCTGAGGCAGCGTATTCCACTGTTGAACTGCTCTTCCAGTCAGAAAAGTTCTTCCCAATGTTTAGATGGAATCTCTTTTCCTGGTTTGAAGCCATTGCTTCATGTCCTAGTCTCTGGAGCAGCAGAAACCAGGCTTGCTCCATCTTCCATATGACATCAAATATTTAAACATAGCTATCATAGCACCTCTTAACCTTCTCTTCTCCAGGCAAAGCACACCCAGCTCCCTAAGCCTCTCCCCATAGGGCTTCATGGTTTCTAAGCCTTCTACCATTTTGGTTGCCCTTCTCTGGATACATCCCAGCTTGTCAATATCCTTCCTGAACTCTGGTGCCCAGAGCTGGACACAATGTTCTAGGTGAGGTCTGACTAAAGCAGAATAGAGTGGTACTATCACTTCCCTTACCTCGACACTATATTCCTACTGATGCAGCCCAGAATCACAGTGGCTTTCTTAGCTGCTGCATCACATTGCTGACTCATGTTCAGCTTGTGGTCTACTAAGACTCCTAGATCCTTTTCACATGTACTGTGGTCAAGCCAGGTGTCACCAGTCCAGAATTCCCAGCATGTTTTCATAGAATCATAGAACCATAGAGTTGAAAGAGACCCCAAGGGCCATCCAGTCCAACCTCCTGCTATGCAGGAACATACTTCAAAGCATTCCCAACAGATGGCCATCCAGTCTCTGCATAAAGACCTCCAAAGAAGGACACTGTACTACACTCCGAGGCAGCATATTCCACTGCCAGACAGCCCTGACCGTCAGGAAGTTCTTCCTCAGGTTCCAGTGGAATCTCCTTTCCTGCAGCTTGAATCCATTGCTCCTTGTCCTAGTCTCTGGAGCAGCAACTCAGCACCACTTTGAACTCAGTAGTGTTCCTCTTCAACTTGCTCAAAGGTTATTCTTAAACGAAAGAGCTCCTTCATCCCACCAAAAGTGCTTTGGCCAAGATCCTAGAGTGTAGTGTAGTGTAGTGTAGTGTAGTGTAAACTGACATGCACTTAGATGGTATTTGTGTGTTGTTGTTGTTGTTGTTGTGTGCCATCTTGTCATTTCTGGCTTATGGTGACCCATAGGTGAACCTATCATGAGATTTTCTTGTGAAGATTTGTTCACAGGGGGTTTGCCACTGCCACTGCCTTCCACTTAGGTTGAGAGAGACCTAGTTCCTTACCCAAATCACTACACCATGCTAGCCCATGGTTGCATTACATCACTCTTATGCTGAATGTCAACATTGTGCAACTATTTGTGTATCTGCCACTGTTTCTGCTTACTGTCCCAGCAGAAAATGAGGAAGACAAGCAGCATGGTATAGCAGTTTGAGCACTCAATTATGACCCCCCGCTTTTTGTTAGAAAATTCTAGCATTCTCTCTTCCTCTCGCCCTTGTTCTAGGAGAAATGGGGTTTAGCAAGCAAAGGCTTAATTTTCCTTTGCATGTAGAAGTCCTCTGGCCTCTCATCTACAGTTTCAACAGTTGCTCTGTATTATTTAAAATGTTTGGCTATGGTATCCAGACCATGTGACCCAAGATACACCCTGGAGTCCATCATTTGCCTTCCATAGAAGACCATGCCTCTTCTCTCTAGTTTATTCTGTGCAATCTTGCTTCTAGCACCTTCTCTCTGCTATGCTAGCCTCTCCACCAGGAAGTTGGTGAATTAAGAATGAAGCTGCTATCTTCCCTAATACTTTTGTTAGTTAGGATCTAGTTTCTCCAATGCATACGTAATTGTAAAATTTATTAGTAAATCTTCTAAGTTTTGGAACTTGAAACTGCCTGCCTTGTTTTGCTTTCTAAGTCAGTCTCAGTTCAGGGAAACCACAGAGATTGGGACATGCTTTTTCCTGAAAATCTGCTAAAGGAAAGCTGATTCATAACAGTTTTAGCTTTCATAGAATTTCCCCAAAGGGCCAACAGCCTGGGAAACTCTAACTCCCAACATTTTTGAACTCCAGAATTACAATTCATTACAACAAAATAGGCTTGGTCTTCCATGATTTTTCTAAGCTTGCTCCATCTACTGCGAACTCCTTAATCTGAGTGGTGGGCACCTGTTTTGCAGGTAGGTGTATGTAAGGCTCTGCATCCACAGTGGTGTAGTGGTTTAAGTGTTGGACTATGACTCTAGAGACCAGGATTTGATTCCCCACTCAACTAGGGAAACCCACTTAGTGACCTCGGGCACATCACATAGTCTCAGCCCCAGAAAATCCTGTAATAGGTTAGCCTTAGGGTTGCCGTAAGTTGGAAATGACTTGAAGGCACACAACAACAACAACAACAATTAATAGAGTGGTACACTGAATAGAGTGGTAACAGTTAAAAACCATCCAAGAATATGCAACTGCATTTGAAATGATTACACTTATGAAAATCCACTTACACAGCCATCAACTGAAGCCATCCATCATATAACAGCCAAAAAAGTAGAACTGCATGTATAAGGGAACTAACACAAGTGCGTAACTCCAACAGGATCCCAACCTTTGTGTTTGAAACATGCTGAGCATTTTTCGTTGAATCAACTTTGTTCATACTCATAGAAGTCTTTTGGTTCTTTTGAACAAATAGGTCTTGCTAGCTGGACTGTTTTTGCATTGTGGGTTTTTATTATTGTAACATCAACCAAAGTATATATTCCATTAACTTTAACATTAAGCTTTATATTGATTTATTTCCTGCAAAACAAAAATAATTTCACTGTAGGATGCGTGCGACTGCCTAATGCCCATTTTTTGAGAAAAAACTAATAATAGTTAATGACAAACACATTAAAATTATAATTACAAATCAAAGATTGGTTACAGTGTCCCCATACAAATGTAAGTCAAGGGCAACAGAATCAATAGGTGTCACCAACAGTGCATGAACGTACTTTAGAACAACTGAAAAAGGAAGACATTAAAATCCAAATCCACAGATTCTTTCCTGGCCTGTTTAGGACAAATGCCAACATACCTGACCTATTGATTTCTTCAGAGGTAATTGTGATAGAACCTTCCCCATTTAAAAGTGGCTTCAAAATCCACTTTTAAATGAAATTTCAGAAAGCCAAGTACTTCCTGGCAGCAACCTCAGGATTACAGTTAAGAGATTTACCATGAGTCCTGAGGATGAATACCCATGACCATATTAATAAGATCCTGACTCTACAAAGCCTGAACATTTTTCAGCAAGGAAACAGGGGTTGGAAGGAATACAGCTTCAGTTGTCAGCTGGAATCACGCTGGGGTCATATGTCTTTGAAAGTGGACTTATGTCTGTGAGAATTAGAATTGGATTGTTCTGTAGCATTTGTATCCAGTAAAAGTCTGCTGCTACATTACTATGTAAGGGAGCCAGCAAAGGAACCAATGCACATTGGGTGCATTGTTTCTCCAACTACGGACAGCCTATGTACATTGGACACTCTCACCTGTGTCCTGTTATGCATCTTCACAGCTCACTAACCAGGCTTCTTAGCACTTCTGTTACATAGCTAAATACAGTTGGCTCTCCACATCTGCAGGTTTTACTTTCATGGATTTGATCATTTGCGAGTTTCTTCAACCCCTGCCCCCCACCTCAAGTGCTTTTTTCTGGGGAAACCATATCATAGAATCACAGAGATGGAAAAGACAACAAGGGCTATCCAGTTCAACCACCTGCCATGCAGGAATACACCATCAAAGCATTCCTGACAGATGGCCACCCAGCCTTGGTTTAAAAACCTCCAAAGAAGGAGACTCCACCACACTCCCAGGCAACACATTCCACTGTTGAATTGCTCTTACCATCAGAAAGTTCTTCCCAATGTTTAGATGGAATCTCTTTTCCTGAAGTTGGTAGCCATTGTTCCATGTCCTAGTCTCTCGAGCAGCAGAAAACAGGCACATTTTGTCCCATAATACTTCTCCTATGAGGGGATAAAGACTTGCCTTTCCAAAAAATGAAAGATTGGAATCTGGGCCAGATTGTGGTCTAAACAGGCATCAAGTGGCATGCCTACAATCCAGGTAAAATACAGCCAACAAAGTAGCACAACAGCCCTACCCCAAAAGGCTGTTTTTGAGGTTTGACCCCTTCAGACAATAAGGCCGGCCCCTCCCTGAACTGCAAACCCCAGGATCCCATAGGAGGTTGCAAGTGGAATCACAGAGCTATAACAGTCTAGTGCGGAAATAGTCTAAGAGTAGAACAGTGTTCTCCACTGATCCTGACGGCTGCCAGCTTGCCAGGCAGACTGCATGTTACATAACTTTCTCCCCCTACGCTTTGCTGCCATTTCCTGGCACCCGCTCTCTGAAGTAACCATCTCACTTTGCCTAATGGTAGGGTTGGCACTGGCTGGTACAAAGTTGGGGCTGGGTTCATTCTGGTGAATATTTAAATTAACCATGCTGATTACATTTTTATGGAAGAGGCAGTATCTCAGCAGATGTTAGAGACAAAGCAATTGGGTCAATAATGAAGAAATACAGTAGTAATTGTCCTCATAAAATTGCAAAATCCTGTTCATTTGGCAAGAGGAGAACACTAGAAAAAAAAATGGAATCCATCCTTGTGACCATAGGTCCTGGGACAAGGGCCAGCAGTTTCAAGCCTATAAAATCCTAAATCTAAATAAAATGCACGACCTTGAGATCTAGTCTTTAAACATGTACTTTTAATAAGAAGTGTAGTCAAATAAATGCTATAGACCTAACTCAGATTTTTATTCATGAAATGATCTTTGATTCACCAAAAACTGCTGCTGGTGGAAGTGG